>CAEGAE010032291.1:0-100053 GCA_903067095.1 Girardinus metallicus | reverse complement strand
ACATTTCCCGTATTCTCAAACAGGTATGGGGCAAGGTGAGAGTTCATCTATTAAACTCACTGAAGATGAAAACATAATCTAAAAATGGGAGTATAGACATTTTTTTATAAGCGTATTTGTGATCCTGCCTCTTTATTATTAAATTTAATGTAATTTCAGATTTTTGTATAACTTTTCTTCAGGCTATCTTAGAAAGTGAGCTATTATTGTTACAGGTTAATTTTCTAAACTACAAAAAATGTAACTAGAAGAGAAGCTCAAATATGAAAAATTGGACTGATAATTGATATTCAATAGTAACACTGCTGTTATGCCAGATTTACCAATATTTTATAAAAAATTTTTCTGCAATTACTCGATTAATCGTAAGAATAATCGACAGATTACTCAATTACTAAAATATTCGTTTACAGCAGCCCTAGAATATTTTATATAGTCACACAGTAATGCTGATATGTTTCTACATATTAGGCATTAATTCATAACTGTCGATACAACATATTTAAAGTTAAGATTTTACTTTTGATTTGTGGTTAAGTTTCCAAAGGGATAAATTGTGGATTTAATTTAACCCAGCAGGAAAATGTTTAAAGAAAAAAGTCACTTACGATTGGTATTTTTTAACAAATTAAATTAAATTACTCTCTTGTTCTCACGTTCTACAAAAAGGCATATGAAATTGATTTACATTATAAACACTTAAGCATGAAACCTGCTTATAACATTAACTGATGAACCAAAGCCTACTTGCAAAAATACATGTGCTGCAATTATTTGAATAAAAAACATCAAAAAAGAATTAAAATGTCTTTCTACGAAAAATTAAATAGCAAAAGATTGTCAGTTCTATGAACTTTGTTTTTAGTTTTATTTGACATTCCTGTCAAATTAATCTGAAAGATCAATATTAGTTTGAAGCTCCAGAAGAAATATGATGATCAATAACATAATTAATTGAAAATATTTTGTTTTCAGCATGCAAAAATGCAATTACTTTGTAGCATAAAAAAGTAAAACTAAGTCTTGCATGTTATGAATCTGTTTCTAATCTGTCCTTCAGGAGTCAAGGACAATAACTCGGTGCTGCGCAGAGACTCCAGGGAAGGAACTCATATTATATCTCTTTGCTACAAATCCTCTATGGAAATGACATGAAAGTTTCTTTTGAATTGTTTTAAGTCAAGTAGACCTGATCAGAAGTAAGGCTTCTAGGTCAATGACATGACAGGAAACAGACCTTAACCTGCACAGCAGGAGGAAGGTTCTCTGCACCATAAAATGATTAAATGTTGTGAAACCCACAGAAGAAAAAACAGCTTGCGTGTTCATGAATACATGACCTTGTTTTTGTCCTTAAGATACTAAAGAAATGTTTGTTTCAAAAGAAAACAGTTCAAGAAAATAGGCTGATATAATAAAGAATTATGTGGGAATTTTCATCCAACTTTAGAAAGTTTTTATAGCAGAAGTATTTTTGGTGCTAGAAACCTAATAGTCTTAATCTTAATGGGAGTGACACCAAGGACTCCCATTAAAATATTTTCCTTTTCGTTCAAAGCAGTTAAGTAATTTTGGCAGTGATAATTTGGCTTCCCATAGCTATGGTTATGCTGTTTTTGTATATAATTACTGAAACTCTTTTGCGACTTCCAAATAGAACATGACAAATGAAGGAGTAGTCATTTGATGGCACGCTGGAGTGAACACATGCTTTTCACCAGGATCCAACAACCAAAAAGGTTACTAGTGTGAAACTGAAGAGGGTAACCCTCTCCTACGACTACAAATAGTGTTCCACGTGAATATGAGATGAGCTTCCAGCTGACTAAGGGCTTGGCGGATATGAAGCGACACGTGGCGGAGGGATGGAGGATAGGTTATCCCAGAGGTTCTGTCAGCGACTCATCAACATGGCCACAGAACCGGAGGTGACAAAATCTGAAGGTTCTTCTGTAACAATTTATGGTTTTTGCTTTTCAAATGTCTCCTGTGAGTGCAAGCAGTCTATATATAACACAATCCTTCTTGCAAACTTTATACCCAATATCAAAATGAAAATTATTGACCAGATTTACTCTCTGAGATGTAAATGCAGTTATTGCATTTACATACTTGCAAAAGGGAATGTGATAAAAACATAAAGACAACACTCACATTTGAATCTGGAAGATTCTGGACATGACCTACATTCAGAGTCCACAGACCTAAATTACCAATCAATTAAAGCACAGCAGCACATGAAACAATCTGCACTTGTTTGAACGAAGTTACTTTGGTTTACAAAGTTTATTCTGACCAACCTAACAGTTAACCAAATGTTCGCTTTGTATAAGGGGAAAAAGTGCAGATGTTAGCCTCTAATGCACACAGTTACATTTAGAGAAAACCAAGTACAACAGAAGCATTGCATCAGCACAAACACCTCATAACAAATACCAAGCACAGAGGCAGAGGCCTCATCATTTGTGTCCACTTGGCAGCCACAGTTTTTGCTGAACACACTGAAAAAAAAAAACAGTGAACTTAGGTACAGAAGCTGTGCAGTGCTACTGCTCCCAAAGCAACAGAAACAAAACCAGGCCACAGTGGATCCTGTTCTGATGATCAGGACCAATGAAAAGTTCTTTCTACTCAGCCCACTGAAGTTCAGGGTCAAACTGTGGGGACAAAGAAGCTCATTATTGGTACAATAAATGCCTGCTCAGTTAATGACTGAGTGTATCTGTGGAGAAAGCTAAGGTCAACCAGGATCTGAGCTGTTACCATAGCAACAGGACACAGGGGCAAAAACGTGTTGGCGTGGTAACCAAGTCATCTCTGCAGGGAGCTGACCTAAAATTCACGCACAGAAAACAATAAGGAGTTCTGAAGACGGAGAATTTGTGTTATTTTAGTTTTGGCCCGACATACATAACTCACATTTCCTGTTTTACATATTCCATGAAATCAGATTTTGGCATCTGAAAAAGAAAAAAATTCACGTCCCAGAGCTGATTATCATAATTTCACGCTTCTCTAAACCATCTTGAGAAATACCTTCTAATAAATCCTGGGAGTTACGCAGCACTTTATTTTTGGCCTCTCTGCATTTGTCAGACTTGTAAATGTGTGCAGCAGGTCAGGCAAAAAAGAAGCTTAGAGCTCATAAATCTCCCTCTCACAGGAGTGCAGCTAATCACAGTCACCTCCTCTTAAGAAAAAGCCCCTCTGCAAACTGCACAGTTTACTTTAGTGCTCGTCGGATCAGAATATCCCCTCGCTGGTGCTCCAATAACATCGCCTTCCTCAGCATCAGACAGCTGTAAACTCTCGGTGCAGCACGCCATTAAACCTGTTGTCTCCGAACGGTCTCTCCTCTCAGAGCCAAGTTAAATAAAAGGCTGCAACCTCAGGGGGAAGGAAATGTTTTGAAGACTGTTGCCTCCCCAAAGGCCACCCTGTCAGGATGCTTGACAGATTATAGACTCTACTGAAACATCATTTGACAGAAACATTTAGGTTAAAAACACATATATGTTTGGAATCACAACTGAATTTTATAAAGGATGCAACACAACACCATATATTAATAATATTATGAAGTTATTTAGACACAAATGCTATAAAATAGCAGCATCTGTATGTCCTGGCATACAATCAGACTTTGCTTTCATAAAACTGTGGTAAATAAAAAATTGAATTATTTTTCAAGAAGTTTGAATGTTAAAAATATAATCTAACTGTGGAAAAGGTTGAACTATTTTGAAATGGTTGTGGCTTATTTCCACTCAGATATTTATTTTTGCCTAATTCTTCCTAAAGGAGAGAAAAAGACCTGCAGGTTTTATTTGCAGTAAACCCACCCAGCAGCCCACAGGCACGTCTTTGGTAAACAACATGAAAGCATATTGGTGTAAAAAAAAAAATCTAAAAACTCTAAAATGACTGGAGTGATGGTACATTTTCTACATTCTGAGAGCAGGAAGATTAAAGGAGAAAAAGAGCAAAAGTGAAGATGCACATGCACAGCATTTTTAGTGCATCTTTGATTTTGAGGCAGGAGAAAAGTGGAAGATAGAAACACTGATTTGTGGTCCACTGCTAAAAAAATAAAGTAGAAAACGTCAATGTGGTTTTCAACAAAAGCCATTCTGAATTTTAATAAATTAAAAAATTAACAATTGCAATGAGTCTTGCTTTTTTTCCCCAAATATTTGATCCAGAAATCTTAATGGTCGGAGCCTTCCTTTAGGCCTCACTTTCACTATTTTATCAAAGACCCACCAGACCAATAAAGCCCCCTGTCTCTTTTCCCCACTTCTCATTACCTGTGCAGAGTGCACAGCGCTGCAATATGTCAGGCAATGTGTGTGCATGAAAGTGTGCGAGTGTAGTGTCTGACAGCTGAACTCTAAATGAATCGGTGGCCAAGGCTTCCTCTCTGAGTGGGCGACTGTTGGCCTAAATTACAGCAGCATCGGATAGTTGTGGGTTTTTTTCTCCTATTGGAAGCGTAGGTGTGCCTCTGCATGAAAGTCATGCTTCCGAGCTAAAAACATACCCTGCCAACCGTGCATCTTTCTCAGGAGTGCAGAGGTGGCGGTTGTGACTGACAGCATGCTGATTCACTGGGTGCGTCTCAGAGAGCATGTCATCCATGCAGTGATGATCCTGCCATTTTTTAGCAGTCAATCCTCAAGTGTTTGGACAGAAATTTACATTAGCAGAGCTGATAAGTCAGCCTAGAATGAGGCAAATAAAGATGATTTACAAAAAGCACAATTCATATCAAGGACCTCCTTGCAAGCAGCTAAAAATAATTATGATTTGAGAAACTATATTCTCAGAAAGTGAACCAACAGATGATATTAGAGCTTTTCAGACATAAAATGGGTGGCAGAAGGGTTCACAACACGTCTTCAATTTTTAATCAAGCAGGATATTTACAGTCCGAGACTAAAAGGAGGAAACATGGCTGGTTATAAATAAACAATGAGAAGAGCATGCTGCTATCAATACCACCTCCCCCAGTAAACAAATGTGTACACATGCTGGGGAGACGCTGAGCTACAGTAGACAAAATATCAATAAGATCATGTTACATAAATATTCACATGCTGCAAATAAAAACCTAGAGATGTGTAACCACCCCTCAGGCTGCTGACAGAAGAGGGGCAAAACTATTTTTACTCTGACATTAGATGAACATTTAGACTTAATCTTTGAAAAAGCTTCAAAAAGTGGAATCTTTTAAACACCGTTAGCTGAATGATTTAAAGGAAGGATGTTAGAAACCTGCTGAGCAGCGACAACAGAGACCCACTGAGGAACACAGCCAGCCTAATTCCTGCCCTCAGTCTGGCTGATAAAGACGGATCGGTCACAGCGGCTCCTGGTCGGACTCTCCGGAGCCTTGGAGACCTGGAGGTATGACCACTGCGCTCAACCCAGCTCAGCAGCAGCCTCAATTCCTCAACTTCAAATATTCAAAAAGGTTATACGACCTAACAGTGCAGCTCTTTTTGTTCATGGTAAGATTTTGAAGGTAGGCGACAAATTTTGCACCAGCACCCTGAATGCTTTCATCACTCTGTCCTCATCTGAAATACAGTACTTACCTTTCCTCCACCCTGATGTCCACTCACTGGATGCAACCTCCTGTCACTCTGTCCAAAAGAACCGCCAACACTTTACAATTACAGCATTTGGAATCACTGTTCCTTTCTTCTGACAGGTTGAGACTTCATCACAACTTCAAACGACGGATGCAGAGAGAATGCAGTCAAGATTTAGCAGAGATAAAGAAGCCAGAGGCTAAAGTATGTACATCCAGCTTTGATGTACATCCTCCTTGCAGATAAATCTTATTTTATACGCAATAAAATAAGTGTACTTTATGTTTTCTTTCAGATGAGGCCCGGCTGAACACAGAGAGCACCGGGGTTGATTGTGTGACGTCGATACATTTACAACATTTAGCTGATAAGGTAAGAGGTTTTCCTCTGTTCTGTGGAGACTCCTTGAGGACAAGTCATGAATCTGTTTATGAGGATGCTACCTTAATTTACGCAGTAATTCAGACCCAGTAAGATAAACACTCCACAGCCTTCTCTCAAAGCAACAACACAAACCAAAATGAAAGAGGTTTAAAGAAAGTCCCTAAACTATCTAATGCATCACCGCCATTATTGTTTCCAAAACTTTGTTATTGTTCATGACTAAAACTGAAGAACAATATCAAAGCAGAGAATGAACTACCTCTGGGCACAGAAAACACCCAAAATAATTTTTAATGCTTCAAACAGCAGTAAAAAGGCACAACTGAAGTTGAAATAGTTTTTCCCCTTCATAAAAAAAAAGAAGGTGATGATAACCTTCACCAAAGTGGAACAAGACATTTGAAAACTTTATTCATGATACACACAGAGAATTGAAACTGAAGTTTGAGATTCTTATTTGAATTACATTGCACTAACTACTAGCATTCAACATTTATTTACATAATTAATTAAATGAGCTTGTTTTGCATTTATGCACATTTGAAACCAGAAGTATTCATAAAAAAAGGCTAAATCAGATCAAACCTGTCTATTTTATGTCAGTTTAAGCACTTCTATCTCTAATCTGGGGAGAATTGTCAGAAATGTGTCCCCACAATGAAATACACGAACATCAGCCTGAAGGCTGTATGAACAGATACACTGACACTAGTCACCAACATCTCCCTTCAATACAAATCTAACTCTTTTCTGCATGAAGAACCTAACCTTCACCCAGGGACTTTCTCATTTGACAGGAGAATACACTCCTGAACAGAAAGAGGTTTAATGATGGCAACATAAGTTATGCTTGGTTCAAATTCATATGGAAAAACCGCACATTTAAATTCAAAGCTCTTAAAGTCAAGGCCACTCATGAGTGAGTCTTTTTGAAGGCGTGCTTCAACACTGGCTATGAGCTGCGATGGAACCGATTAGCAACACCTGGACACTGGACGCATTTAATAACTGAAAAAAATGCTGTTCGGTTATTATTACAAAACTTTACAGTTTGAGTATTGAGCAACACATTTTAGAGGAAACTCGGAAGAAAAGATGCATTTCTAACAGGCATAGAAAAGTAAAAAAAAAAAAAAAAGATGCTGTACTTTTATTTCTTCATATGTCTATGAATAAGTTTTTTTTTTGCATTTTTAGTAGCTGTATCCTTGATAAATGAAATTACAAAAGATTTGGTAGCATTTCAAACTTCTGTACAGCTAGTTGAATGAGTAACACCTGCCTAATTATTGTGATTTATCGTTTTCCTTTGGAGTTTTTCTCTCCCCAAAAATAATACTCAAATGCTGCTTCTAAATTATGCTAATTCACCACAACGGCACTGAAGCTATCAAACTTTTTCTGCACAGAAAATCTGGTTTTATGAATCATGTGGACATTTATGCAATGAATGTGAAGCGAGAATGAAAGAAAGTACTGAAGAGACATTTGTTCTGCGACGCTCTCAACTTGACACATTTAGCTCCAGTGTACTTGGCACGCTGATAAATTGACACCAATGAAATGCACAGTGCAGCAGTGCCCATGTTAATAAGGTCAGGGGAGGGGAAGAGCATTTATTATCCAGTGAGAATGCATTCTCTGTTTTCCACATGTAATGTTCTGTCACACTCTTCTCATTTGGTTAAAATAACATAAGTCACACGTGCACGCTGCAAAGCTGCATATCTCTGTGAAACACACAAACAAGCATTCCCTGAAATGTCACACCATCCATCATTTATTGCACACAGGGAGAAAAACGCTCCAATAGCACCCATTTCTTTCCAGCAACAAAACGGCACCAGCGGCTTCTTGGCTGCCGTGCTGAGCGTTTTCAGGAGGAGATGATGATTCACACGGCTGCGGATTCTACGTTTTCTTATTCAGGCTAAGGCAAAAACAGAATTCATGTTTTGGTGCAGAAGGTGAAACTAATGATTTATTAGAAGATAACGCTGTGATTCTTAGGTAGAGTTTTTCTTGTTCTGTCAATGTCTTGGCAACAGAAAGTTGCAGACAGAGCATTCATAGACACCTTTTTACTAAAAGCAGGTAACTATAGAGTATACAGTCAGTCCTTGGATTTGGTTACGTAACTTAGGGTTCCTAACTAAACTATATCCTCAGAGACAGATGTTGCTTTTTTTGTATCCACTCACATGACCAATAATAGAAATCACTAAGATAACTGATACCAAGCATGAAAATGTTGAAATTTCACAAAACTTAATGGCTGACAAAGTAAAACTTTTTCAACTTTTCAAATTTTCACATGGTGACAAACTTCAGTGCAATTTGTTACAACATGCTGGGCCTTGAGAAGCTTCTAGCTGGCTTTTATTTGTGCAGTTATGTTGGCAGCAGCATTGTGTAGTGAAAACACTTTTCTTCAGCACAGATAGGGTGGATGGTTGGGACACATTTTACAGTGGGTCATAAAAAGAAAAAAAATAGCATTCACAAAAAAATTAAACCATCACCCATTTGTCATTTTGCAAAAACCTGCTACAGATATAAAATTATGCATGTTTAATCAGTACAAGATGCCAGGAATGAATCGAAACTGGGGCTTTTATAGCATGAAAGGGGGAACTAAAGCTAGAGACGGTGAGCAAAATCAAAGTGTGGATTTCAGACAAGAATGGCACTTTTATTTGGGCAGATAACCAGCTGAGGAACAGAGCAGTTTTGTGTGGGCGCGATGCCACGTTTGGAAAATTCATCAGACGAGTGGTGGGATTTGCAAAGATTACAGTAGACAGGGAGGACAGGGTTTGGAGCAATGTTGATTAAATCCCTGTCCTCGCAGATAACATTTGTAACAGCCAAGATGAACACACACCCCCTCGGTGCATCAAAGGAGGACACCGTCTGAGGTTTAACTCCTGCTGAAATAATCCAGAAGGAGAAACACTTCTTCACCGAAGCTGGAAGGCAACAAAGAGCAGCTCTTTTTAACCGCAATGCAACAAAAACACCAGAAAAGCTTTACATATGTGATGTTTGTATCCTTATTAGTACACCATTGTATGACCACAAACGGAGAAAAATGTTTTGTACTCCGTTCACCTCTTTGCCTCTCATGGATGCTTTCTAAGACTGAAAAGCCAACCATAACCCCAGGGGACGTCAGAATCCACTGACCTGAAGCTCAGACTTATTTATTGCAGATCCTTAAAAAGAATGCACCTTAAATAGAACGGAAATGGTTGAAAACGTAGCAGTAAAGTAGAGATACCCAGAGTTTTCTTTCATGTATAAAAAAGCCCTGAATCAGTGCAGAAATTGTCTTTACTGCTGCTGTGTTTAGAAAGCTCTCGGGGGGGATGGTGTGCTTCTTATGTACAGTATAAAAGTTAATACCTCGCTATTAACATTTACTACCATCTGGTGAGACCAAAGAGGTGTCAGGATGATAAATTCTGATGCTACTTTACAGCCTACATAAAAGTTTACATTAGATGTAGTTTATAAGTCATCAACCTGCATGACAGGACATTTTAAAATAGCAGAGTGAAAAATCAAAGCGCCTGCACTTTGGTGGCTTTTAAACTGAAGGGCAGGTTTACCTAAATCACATCTATGCGAGTCGTTTTTATGATCTCATCTCCGTTTGCTAATAATGGAAAAATTAAAACATCTACTTTTATTGTTGATGTGATATGGTTCTCCGTTCAGTTCTGAAAACATCTACAATAGATTTTCTATCCAGAATTACAGCTGCACAGAATTATTATCACATGATTGTGTGCAATAACTAAATTACAAAAAAATGACTGGATGCAGTAATTAATTGACTCTTATATTTCAGGCATTATGCAATTATACTCTGCATGCTAATAATTAATTAAATCATATGCATCGACCTTAATGCCCAAACCTGAGATTTTTCACCTATTTGCAACAGACATCACCTATGCAATATTAAACAATAACATCACAGTCTTATGATTTGTCCCAAAATTGTGCTACCCTTTCCAAAATCATTCAATAAATCTAAACACTTATATTTCTGTAATTATTTCAAATCCTAACTGTTCTGCAGAGAATCAAGTGTTAACTATTGTTACCTTACATTATATTTATAATGTATTTATAAATGTGACTGAACCTAATTAATATTTGCCGTTTAGCGGTAAAATAGAAACATTAATCCTGACAGAAGTTGCAAAAGTCTCTGAAAGTGATAGAAAATGGTCAGATTCTACTGAGGAGTCTTGGTAACAATCAGGTAGATAACATGTCCGTTTTTTTCTGCTCCTGCCATCACTTATCACCTATCAACTGAGCAGCTTCTGTGCAGTCACCATTATCGCTCTCCTCCAGCCTTCACTCCTGCAAAGTCTTACAAACTGAAATAAAAGAACATGAGTGAAAATCAAAGTCATGCAGTTGAGGGGAGATGATATCCCAGGCATCCTGCTGGCTCAGAATGAGGCCTGGTCAAGCTGAGCACTGAAAAAAACAAACAAACAAAAAAAGAAACATTCACTTCCTCACTGAGCCCCATCCAACCATCTAATACTCATGAATCAGATTCAATGTCTTCTAGCAGCAGTGTTGGCTTTTAAAGGTCAAGGCGCTCATAATAACATGGTTTTGTCATGCAGATACTTTTGTGTTAAGGGCTGCACACATGGATACACATTTATTCCAGTCACCGTCTTTATGGGAATCAACAGCCACGACTGTACTTTTTGATTAGAAGTGACGATGAGAAGCTTTGACATGTGTCCTCCTCCTTCTCTCTGCAGGTAAAGGCAAAGGCAAACAGCCTGTGGCATTGTTCAAAATGAATTAATGTTATGGGGCGTGGAGCTGCGAGTCTCTGGCATTTAATAAAAGGTCTGTGTGATCGAGGAGACCACCTCAGAGTAGCTCTTCATTCAGGAAAAACAAAGATATTCAGAGAGCTCACTTCAATCAAGCCAATTCATTCATTTGCATCAGAATTAACAAATCACTTTATCCAGTTACCATTTCTACTACTGAGTGTTTTACTGCGTGTGCAGGTCAGTCTGGACTTTCATCATCTCCTGGTTCTTCCAACAGCAGAAATTAAAAGAGCAGAAGAAGGGTGAATAAGGTAAGAGCCATGCATGGATGGACATGCTGCACGGACAACTTTGAGCGCATTAACATGCACCCCGTGCTGTATGCATACAGCAAATCTGACCAATAACCAACTGAATGATCACTTGGCTCATTAACGAGCTGAAGACGCCTGATTGGCTTCAGCAGGCGGTAACTGAATGCTGAGAATTGAAAATGAGGCGATGATGGGGCAGATTTCCTTTGCCTGGTCCAGGCTGATTGTGAGAGCTTGTGAGATGATTGGGAGAGGCATGGCGAAGCTACACACACACACACACGCACACACACGCACACGCCAAGCGGCTGATGCGATTGGTCCACACACTGAGGCGGCTGTCCTTGGGAGGCTAATGCCCCAGAGCTCCTCAGGGGCTCCATGGCCAGATGTTCTGCTTTGCTTGGTCGCCTTACTGTGACCCCGGTGTCTCTTAATCTGTCATTCGTCACAGTAAAGCAACACATGAGCAAACACATCCCTCACTTAAAATGACAGGAACCTGCAATTTATTGTTTCCTGTCATTTCCACATACTTTTATTGTTAAAATGCCATTTTAATGTAAGAATAAAGAAAGTTTTATCAATAAAGTGTGTATAAAATTATTTAAATCAGGTCCAAAAAACAAGATACCCAACTGGGAATAAATAAATAAATGTTTTAAAACATTTAACAGTTTTTCACACATTAAAAATCTGGCATATTGCTGTTTTCTTTTTTTCTTTTAAATGTAACAATTAATTTATGGCGGATATAATTTTTGCTTAACAAAAAATTAAGTCTGCTTTTTGGCCTCCCAGGAATCCCTACAAACTCAATCTAGCTTTTGTCTTTTTTTCCTAACTTTACGTTTCATTAAAATACGGAAAATGTTAGAAATCAACTTTCGGTGTCACATAAGTCTAGTGAATATAGAGACTAATTTCTCTTAGCCATTCTTGAAAATGGGAAAGACAAGAGAACATGCCATTCAGGTAAGGCCTAAAGAAAATATATACTTGCTGAAACTTGTTCATATATATAGTCGAAGCAATAGTTGAAAAGTTTAAATGACTTTACTGTGGCATTGAGGCTGGACAAGGACGCAGGTTTACCTTACCATTAGGTGAGTGAGGAGGGTTAAAAGTGGGGACCAAATGTCCACAAATATTCAAGGTTTTCATACAGATTTTTATAAGGGTGGCCAATAGTTGTACTAGTGATGTAGTTGTACTTCCTGAGCCATATTCTACGTGAAAATATCCCTCCACTTCTGCTGCTTCAGTTTTTAACACAAAAACAACGTCCGGTGGATCCCACAAGCCCAAACGACCCCAACTTTAAACTATCCTCAAGATAATGCCATTTGTTGTACTTTGCTACTTGTGAACTGTAAAATGTTCACGTAAAAAAAAAAATACTTAATGCTTTTCATTACAGAAAAGTGAAAAACTTTTTAAAAGTCGACTTCACAACAACCATCAAATATTAAGAACTCTCTTGGAACAACGAGCACCGTCCAATTTGGCCCTAAACTCACCAATAAAACGGAAGATTCAAATAAATCCTACACACACTGTGGTCACTGCAGACTCAAAGAAACCCCACGGGTGTTTTTTTTGCTGCAGTGTTGGCCAGCGCTCACACAAGAATGCATTGGTGCAGAGGGAAGAATTGCCTCACAGCAGTCTCTCTCTCTCTTTCCTTATGTGTCCTGCATGCCTACAGAGTGCTGTTTTCAGCCTCAAAGCATTTTAAGGCTGCAGTCATGCAGACAGAGGCAATACTCCTATGACACCAAAGAGTTATAGAAAGCTAAAATCTGTTGTGATACCTTCCAGGGTAAATGCAAAAAAATAAATAACATTCTTGTACTTGATTTTTTCCCCCCCATGAACTCTTAGCGTGAGGTAGAGATGTATGCACAGAGCAAAAGGTAGTGCAGGATTCTTCCAGGACACAAAAAATATGCAAGATGTGCTCCAGGTGCTTCTCAACGTAGAAACAGGGTTGCATAAAGGCTAGGTGAAGACTTGAGCTTCTAAGAGTGCACTGCTGAGTAAAGGTTCAATGTAAAGACGGGAGAAATGCTTTAATATCGTATAGAAATGAGGGCTGGGGGGGACACCTTGATCTGTCACTGGAAACATGGCACTTTTAGACAGTTTTTGGATTTTAAGCAGAACTTTATCAGCTCATCAAATGCATTTAAAATGTAATATATTCTTAAGAATTACATCACAAACACTGGAGCACTTGAGACTGCATGTCATCAAGTTTGGGTTTGCATCCTTCTCTGTCTCTTCAGTACCACAGCAAATGTATACGAATGCCCTATTCAGATCTTACCAGTTCCATGTAAAATAAATAAATACATTTAGAACTAGAATGTTTTTCAATTATTAAAGTATTTTAAGAAATACCACCCAATAACATGTCTCACTGCACACAATATTTACTAAATTAAGACAATCTGTTTACTGTAATTGGATCCTTTTCAGCCTGATCAGTCCGGACTGCTTAGACTAGTCAGATCTAATGTTTTTTCCAGGTCAGGCAACCATTATGACTAACCATAACACTCGTCACAGTAGATGTGTTAACTGAGGAAAGAAGACTCAGCTGTTACCAGTACCAGTCATGGGAAAACAGGGAGAAGGTTTCTAAAGGGAAACTTCATTTTCTGTAGAATACTGATGCAGTTCATTCAGGCTACAGGATTCACAATTATCTATATTAAAAACAACGAAGGTAAAATGTGAAAAATCACTAACTTATACAAACAAGTAATAAAGAAAGTGACCAATGATGGTGCTGTGCCAGCTTCTTCCTCTGTGTTCTCGATAGAGCTTAGAAGCTGTCACATCAAGATGAACTGCGCCAGGAAGCCCTAGTGAGATAAAATGCTTCCAGATGTGTGTGAAAAATCTCAGGGGTCGCTGGCGTTGTCAGATTTGTGTCAGGAATCTCCTGGGAAGCCAAGCCCTCCTCAAAGCCAAACAGTTTTTGTGCTGCCAGCTTTGTCTCTCAGGGCAGATGTCACCCAGATGCAGCCTGGAACCAAAAGGTCCAAAAGGTTCTGTTAAAACATAAAAGGTAATAGGATTATAAAGTGGTAAAAGTATTCAAATGAAATATTTTTCTTGATGTTAACATACATGTGAAGCTTTGAACTCAGGCAAACCATGAAACCTTTGTGTAAGCCACAAACTTCTAAGAAAGCAGTGAAAATTTCAAATGAAATTCTTGATATGGTTTCTGCCTTTCCCTATTACTCTTCAAACTTTTTGAACATTAAAACAATTTAACATTCAAAGTTCAAAAGTCACATTTAGACACTGATACATAATGTTTGAACTACAGTATGTGTCGGCCCATTCTTGTCCCTTTGCTTACTGATACCAATGTGAGACACGTTTGCATAACGCCTGCCAAGGAAACAATTTAACAAGACTAAAAATATAAGCAACAGTCTCGTATGCGTCCATTTTTGATCTGTCCGTTGACCAATTACAGCAGACAAAGGCGGATGATGTCATCACAGATTGTATGTGCAAAACTGCTCACTTACTAAATGAGCAGCTTGAAGACTTAACCGTCTTGAGAAACCCAGACTGCCATCGTTCCAGCAACACCCTAGATTATCTCTTAGTCAGTAAAGGCCCATTTATGCTCAACGTTAAATACACAAATATTGACTGGGCTTTCTGCCTTTTTTTTCTTTTTTAGTCGAAAGATTCAAGGATTTCTCAAACTTGAATGAATCAAAGACAGAAACACTCCAAGTTTGTGTTTGATGAGATCAATATTTTTGCTACTTTATTCAAAAGTATTCTTTCATAACTTTCTAGGGTTTCATTAAATGTACTGCATTTGCTTGTGAAAAGTGACCTGTTTAATTAATAAACGCCTCAAGAAAACTTTTTCATTGAGTCTTCTTTTATGCACATCTTATCCCAAAGTCCAGAAGTTTAGGTTAATTGAGTAGAAGCTATAATTGCCATAGCCATATCTTTTTCAAACAAACCAGATTACACCATGCGTCTCTGTCAATTGTTTCTGTTGAGGACAATTAATCCAGCCGACAGGCCGACTTGATGTATGCAGTCTTCTGCTGGTTAAGGCTAAGAATAGAGGCAGAAGGTTGGCACTGTAGACACAGTTCTTGTGGAAGCTGGTAATCAGTGGCTGAAAGGCTAATTTTCTACTTCATATTACACTGTACCTGTGAGTCAAGAATAGATTTTTCTAATGATATCCTAGAGCATTATCTGTTTTTCTCTTCTCTATCTCATATCTGTAAATATGCTTTCACAAAATAGTGTCAGTGCCGCTTGAAATACATGAGCCTAAAAAGTGATGTCAGATGAAAAACGGACTGAATTCATGCGTCAAGGACACAGGTCCACTCTGAGTGTAGTAGAACAGACCAACTGTGGCTTCTAATGTTAAAATCTGAGGATCAACATCGACTTCAATCAAATTCCAGATCTGACATCAATCTGAGACTATTTTACACTATTTGTACAGCAAAATCACTGAAGGTGTGCAAACAAAGAGCACAGAAGACACAAGATGTAAAGATGTAATTCACCACTCGCCTACCGCCAGGAAACTATTAGCAAACATATAAAAACCAGAAGACTGCTTCGCTGGACTTTTATAAAAGTAGTTCATATGTAGTACTTCACAAGAGTACTCATATTATTTCAGTTTTTGTTATAACTTTGTTAAGTTACAACAATTTCATAAAGAAGAAAGTAGGGCAATATTAAAAAGTGGAAAAGTATACTTTGTCTTTTTACAAATCTAAAACAAAATAGATTTGTAAGATATCCAAGATTTGTAATGGATATCTAAGGTTGATACACGGATGTATCAACCTTAGATAAAATAAAAAGCTTTCAGAAGTTGATTGAACAGCAAATGTAGTCTATTTGTAGATTATTTTCAGGATAAATGTTTCTGTTTTTGAAGAGCTCAGGGGTTTGTTAGAAAACAAGGACATATGAGGAGGCCTATTAATTACTGCCATCCGTCAACTTGTTTTTCAACTCCTATTTAATTCATTTAGTCTGAGGGATAATTTGAGATTGTTCAATTTTCTTGTTGTCAGAGAGCTATTTATGTGATCTTTTTGATTCAACAGGTTTAGCAGCTATTAGGACTTATCATTTAAAAAGGAGGGGCAACTATTTTTTCCATATAGATGGATTCCTAAATAAATGGAATCATTAGTTGAAACCAGATGCATCTACATAGTATACTGGAAAATCGGAAAATCATTTCCTTTGTTTCAAATCCCTTTTTTTCCCCTCTACATCATATCAGTTGGCGTGATCGGCTGCACTTTTGGCTCTGAGCCAACGGGGAATCCTGGCTCACAAAAGCTGCTATTTATATCCTTACTGCCCCCTTCATTAACATGGCTGTCGGCTGGCACGACAAAAATATTTGATCAGAACTAGAATGTGGGTTGATGAGCTGTCCAAACGCATTACAAGCAAATACATAGGACATAAATGGACATACATGCATTTTTCAGGGTCTTTGGATTGAAGTACTGACACATTATCGCCAAGAACAGTCACAAGTACAACAGGTCTGTGTAAAACGATTGGGATGAGAAGGTTTATCTGCAAATCACATATCAGAAATTCTAACAGAATCTGAGTAGAAAAAGAATGGCTTTCAAACATATGATGTACACCACAGATTAAAAACGCACGATTAATCTGACTAATACTTTAATATCACATCATGCTAAGGAGAATTTTTGTAGTAAAAGGTGATAAGAAGATTAAGCGATCAGGAAGCAGCGTTCATGGATGACACGACTCAATGCATTTCAAATCAAGGCTGTTTTTAAGGTGGAGCATGTTTTTAAGGTGGAGCACGTTATCTATTTTTACACGAACAATAGGGCAACACATCACCCTGGAAACAAGACTTCATTTCTCAACATTGTTACCATAGCAAAGCATGCGACCGCGTCATTCTAGTGTTCTAAAAATTATTATTTTCATGATACAAGAGAAAAAGTGATGCTCCTTCCACTGAGCGTCAATAATTAAGCCCCTACTCCTGAACTTAGCGCATGATCAAAGTAAGTGATATTTTAGGAAGAGTTATTTTTGCTTCAGCTGATTTACGCCAAATAAAAGCTCTTAAATAATATACAGGAATAGGAACTATTGCTCTGCGTTACATCCAGGCAGGTCAACTTCAGCAATAAATTAGTTTTGTTTAATAAATGAAACATCTAGAGCAGTGTTCCTCAATCCTGATTCACAGGACACACTGCTCAGCATCTTTTACATCTCCTGCTTCAACAGACCCAATTCTCATCTGTGAGTAATTATAAAGCTTCGGCGAAACTCGGCGAGGAGCTGTTGAGGCAATTTATTCCTTTAAGTCAGGTGTGTTGGGGCATGTACACGGTGAAAACATGCACTATATTGAGCCTCAAAGGACCAGGAGCTGGTGAATAACTCTCTAGACAATATTTGGGATTTACATAGAAATATTCAGGTGTATTCCACCAGAAAGTCAGAAATGTCTCCACATGCCTTTTTATTATTTCCACAGTTAAAAAATTGGCAATTTCCATACAAATGAAACTACAACACAGGTAATGCTAATGTAAAAAACTAATCAAATGTAACATGCTCATGGTAATAGAACAGAAACTCTTGGGCCGTCCTCTACAACGGACGTTGGGTAGAAATCCTTATGAATTTAAATATTTTATGGCTGTATTATATCTTCTTATTCATGTTCTAAAACTGGCAGATTCATTTAATGCTTTTTTTGCTTCAGATTCTTTCAGAACATAAAAAATGGGGTTAATTAAAACAAGACATTTATAGCCATCCATCCATCTGCGGGACGACTGACCATGTACAGCGGTCATTGGTGAGTAGCTGGAAAAACTCACACAGATACGGAGAAAACACGTAAACTCCATTCAGAAAGTCTAAAGGTCAGGATTCAAACCAGGAGCATCTTGCTGCAAGGCAGCAAAGATTCCAATGCAAAACATTTACTGTGGTCAGAAAAATAACTTGATTATGACCCGACTATTTTCTATAGACATAGGAATGTCTATGATTCATCCAGACTGAGAGAGTCAGTAAGACTTGCAGCAGATAACAGGAAGGCTGAACCAGAAAAGCCACAATCTTCAGGTTAATTAGTGAGTCTGCCTGGCAGCTGGCTGCTGACGTTTAGCAGCTGTAGTTATAAAATAGTTAGCTTAGGGATTATTGGTAGCGGTCCTTTAGTATTCATGCCATGGCTTTCAGTTTTTGTCTGTCAGGTAAGAGAGGAAATGTGGGGTTTTTTTTCCAGAAAGCTGACCAGCAGTGTGCAGCAGCAGCTAAAAGGGGTTGTGCTGTGATATACTAACAAAACTCCAGCAACTTATCCTGCATTTCCTTAAACACGTTAACTGTAGAATAAAAAAAAAATTAAAGAAATTTAGGGAAAGTGAGGTGAGGTGTAGTTAATGATTTTTGTCACTGATTTTACATTGTTTCTGTGCACCAAAGAAATCAACCTAACCTTTAAAGAGCTACTATCCTCATCTAGCAGTAACAATGGAAACAGAAAACAATAGTTATGGTGAAACGATCATTTTCATGCAGGACCAAGGCCCACGCTGTAGAGGACAGTCCCTCCTTGACATTGAAGTGACACATAATGAAGTTCTCATCGTGGAGCCTCAGTGTGTGTACTCATGTGTGCCACTATGCTTGCCAAGCCATGAGATAATAATGTCAGTGAATCGATAACATGGGGAAACAATGCCATCTATTCAGAAATCCTGTAAGCTACAGTGTAATCTGTCTGCGTTTCTGGCTCCCTTCACCAGCAAGGTAAAGGTCACAGGGAGCTGCTGGAGTTGAGATACAACAGAAAACAGGAGAGCAAGTTCAGGACTGCAGAGGCACTGGTGGTTAAGTCTTGCATCAAGGTGATGGCCGGTTCCTCTGAAGCCGAGACGTTGGGATCAGCTGCTGCAACGCTAGGAACTCTGCAGAGTCACTGCTTCTGGCACAGTTGCAGTTGGCATGTTTTCCTCTTGAGGTACAGAGGAACACAAAACATCTGAGGCTCGGGATAGAAAGCAAATCCAACAATTTCCTTTTCAGGTAACGATAAAGGAATCCCAGCAGTTCCAAGGAACCCAGGATGGGCAAATGTTAGATTTGAATTGTATGGATAACGCCGAGTAAAAACATCATAATTTCACAGTAATAATAAGCAAATCTAAAATAAAAATCTATGCCACAGTCACCTTATTCTTGTATAACACTGTGCATAGAAGAATCTTATAAATGACTGTAGCAGCAAAAAAAAAAAAAGCTTATTTATAGTAAGGACAGAAAATGAGTATAACATTCAAACAGCACATTACATCAAAGGTCTGATATATAATTTATTTGATGTAAAAGATCCAACAACAGCATCTGACTGCTTTCTGTTTATATCTTAAATTTTTTCAGTTCTTCAAACATATTTGCATGATCTTATTCAAAGTTTGAGTGAATAAAAAATTATTTTGAAATCTTTCTTTTCCGTCCAGAATTTGACAACCGTGTAAAAAGAGCTTAGAGTTATCCCTTTAGGAGGTCGGGGGGGGGGACGTAAAACATTTGGCAAAACTATTTACACTGCCAACAACTAAGATTTAAAAGAAATTAAATACTGAACTCTGTCAAAGCACATGTGCAAGGAAAGAAAATTATTTTTAAGGCATTTAAAGAGCAATAAAGCACTAATGAAATACCAGTCTGGAACAGTCTCTACAGTACTGCAAGAAAGATCTCAGTCAAACATGTACCCACCCAGACAATGAGTGCCCTTGTATGTGGAAACAGGATTACAGCAATCAGTTCCACAGCATCAGTCCAGTCAAGCCTTTAGAAAGGACAGAAAGAATCAATTTTCTATCAAACGTCACACAGCAGCTAAGTGGGATATTGTAGAAAAACATAAAAACATGAGCAGTGAAACAGACTGAGAATCCCTTCCAACGTGCTCTGAGTCTTAGTAAAAGGAGGGATGGTCCTACCGTTTTTTACATTTCAAACAGATTCCTTTGCCTTTACAGATACTAAATCACGACTGCTCTCTTTAAGAACCTTAAAGAGGTTTCTAACCTTTTTGCTGCTAACAGGCAGCAAGGAGGTTAGAAACTCATCAAGCAACTTTTCTAAAAGACGCAAAGAAATGTTAAGAAAAATGAATAAATAAAATAAAAGCAACCACAGAAAATAAACAGCCCATGTTGTCTTAGCTATTTTTGGCAGATAACAAGCGCTGATGACTCACAGGTACTACATTATGGAAATTAAACTCACTAATTAAAATTCAACTTCATTCAAATTCTTTTTAACCCTTAAAACTGTTTTATTTTTTCTGAAACTGTATTTGACTGAAACATATGTGAGTTCTGGAGGGAGGGGAGCTGCAATCTGTAAAATGTTGATCACACATAGCAGCTAATTACAAAGATGGACACATATGCAGAATTTTGACTAAGGAAATTGACTAATTTACTTGATGTAGCTGCAGAAAGTAAACTCCAGTACATCACATCATAACAAACCCGTAAGCTGATGGCTTAGAAAAGTTTTTAAAGGCGTATGTACATATTTCCATTATGCTAGCTGCAGACAATATCATGCAGCTAGCATAATGTAAATAGACAACAAAAAAAGAATATGATGATGAGCAAATTTCTTATATTTAACTAAGACCTGCTGGCTCTGTAATATGAACAGCTTTTCATCAGAACCTTCAGGAGTTAAACTTATGATTTGCATGTCCATCTATCAAATACTACAAATGAATGTTCTCATAGATAAGCTCAATAATTCCAGCAGTAAAAATCTGGTTTATAAATTACGTCCTTTACATCAACAAAACGGCTCAAATTGTGCAATGGAAAACCATCACTCTTGAGGTAAAAGGATTCAAACCGATAGATCGGCTTTAAATTGTTAATTAATGGTGTAACAAAACAGGGAGATGTCAAACCAGTGATCTCCTCGAGATCAACTTCACTGGTGTCACAATAAAGTCACTTCAAACGTGAAGAGTTTTTTTCTCATCACGTCAGAAGTGGCGCAGTGCCTGTCCCCCCCCTTTGCTTTGAAGCATTTCCGTCAAGTTCAAATGAGCAGCGACGGGATCTAATGAAGCTGCTTGGGAGTGAACCTCTGGGAGCAAAACAGCCATGACAGGGTGCCAAAATAAAAGCTGCCCATGGATGTCATTGTGATCTGCAGAAAGCACAAACAGGGGAAGAAATCAAGAGGAGCTCACGTGATAAACAGAAAAAGTGGAATGCGTGATATGAAAAACACATGACATGTTATTTCCTGTCAACCGGATAACATCAAACAATGCCAATGTGAGAAAAACAAAAGAATTTGTAAGGAAATGAATACAGCGATGGCCACTCAGCTACAGAAGACCACATACCAATAACCTGCCATTCATCCAGACGTTTTATCTCAGTTCACGTCTGGTTCACATCCGCTCCATCACATCTTTCTATAATGGGATACATGCAGTCCATTCACAGGTGAAGCTGAGCTTCACAGGTGAAAGGATGGCGATGATGATACACACATTAAACTGCTGAATGAAATACTTGTACCATAGAAAGTATAAATCTTTTCTCCAGTTTAACTCCATTACTTTGTTATGGGTTATGAGCAGTTTTTGTCCTTTATGAAAGAGTGGGAAAATAAAAGTAATTATTGAAAGTAGTAATGCAAAGTCAAAACTGAACGTTCTCTATTTTGCAAAGCAAAAAAACAGTCTTCAGCTGGAATCACAATAATAAGTGGTTCTACAAAGTATTGACTTACGGTGCTGAACACAAAGACAAGTTGTTACTATGAAATAAATGGAAAACCACATTTCCTTCTTCATCCACCTCACAAATATCTGCTCCTTTGGTCCATCAAATAAAACACTGATGAGTTTTTTGAAGTTGGTGATTGCAACATGAAAAATATGAAAAACAAACTATGAATACTTTTTGCTTTAGCACCATATCATCATGAGGACGTACAAGTTTTCAAATCTTTTCAATGGTATAATATTTAATACTTACTCTACTACAAGTTATGTTAATATTTCCCAATTTGTCACTACTTTGTTGCCTCCAACTCTGTCGAAATCTCACTTTTTAGTGTACATAGATAATCAGACACAATTAGATCAAATGTGTCCAAATGATTGAATGGCTTTCAAAACGGAAAGGGACACTGCTAGAAAACATTTGTAAAATTAATCTTATGTTTTTTTTTTTATCATTCAAGCAAGCCTTCCTTACTTCAAACACCCAGTGTTCTCCGATCTCTCTTAGGGCAACGTTAACAAGTTATCCAAAAATACCAAGAAACAAACCGATTCCCAAATGGCATAACAGGAGCAAACATGAATGCGTCATTGTTTTGTTCTTTTTTCATAATGATCAAACTTTTTTCACACTGTTGCCTCTGACAAATGTTTGAAATTTGATTTTAAGTAGGGAAACCTCTGGAAATTGGGTATCTAATGTGCTTTAAATAACCATTCGTCCAACTTAATTCCCATAATTTAAATTCTGAAAATTAAACAGCTTTCCTTTTAACATTCATTATCTTTAGTGAAGGAGACCATTATGTTTCCTCTGCTCACGTCCAGCTATAATCTTGTTTCAGAAGTTGCTAAAACCAAGTCTATAAAATGAAATGTCTCATGTCTTTGATTATATTATGAAACACATACTTGTCTGCATTTCAACAGTAATGGGACTGAGTAAAACAAACTGAGCTTTTGTTTCCTACTTTAAAAGGGGAAATACCCTAACAATGTTAGCCAATTAGTGTGTTAAAGCAAATCCCATCATCTGTACTTTTCTATTCCCAAAAGAAGATGTTTCCCCCCCACTGGTTCTGTTTGAGTTGCTACAGGAAGCAACTATAGAAAAGACAAGCTTGTGTTATCATGCCAGCAATTGTTTTGCTGGTATAACTGCAGTTTCAGTTTCCCACCATAAATCTCATTTCCAACTGCGTTTTAAAGCATCAGATTGTTTTAATAAATGCAGAGAGAAATCAGTCTGGGATAATCACTGGAAATGCTTTGGTGGAAAACTGCCACAAGAAATACAGAATGATGATTTAATTGAATAATCATTAACTCTTATTGAGCAAGAATATGTCATACTTAAAGTGGAATAATTTTAGTGATCTTATGCATGTTCATGTAATCAACAGAAAGAAAACTAAAGTACCTTGCCCAGGGAAGTGTCACCAAAAACACCATTTAATTAGAGCAATTTTACAGAAAAGGTTTATAGAGGAAAAAGTAAAATATATATATATTTTTTTTTTTTTTTTTTTTTAAGAATGAGTCAGTTGTCTTGCACCACTGCAAAGTTTCATAACTTGGAACTAGTGTTTGAAATATTTAAAAAAGTGTTTAGTTTTTAAAATTGGAAGAAAACAAGACATTGCAAAAATACGGAATTATGAATCAAATACGATTGATAACAGAAAACAAAAAAGCACTAACTTGGTTTAAAAAAACCAGCACACTATCAACCAATCAAGACAATATCCTTCTTCAAGGTTAAAGTAATCTCTGATGATGCATAAGTGTCAAGTCTCATCAAGAGTGCAGTGAGGAGAACTCTTCCACACACACACACACGAATGCAAAAATGCAGGTTAACACACCCAGAATTCAACACACCACACTGAAGCATCCTTATAAAGCCTTTGACTCACTGCAAGGTGCAGCGTGTCGAAGGAAAGAAGTGCTTTTTACGGAAGAGAAAGAAAGAGTGACAGCACTTGTTAGAAGAGCCATCAACTAATGACCTTCAGCAAGGTTTTCAGGAGGAAGTGTGTGAAAAAAGGTCTCAGCTACAGTGGCGAGTCCTTCGATGAAAAACTGCAAAACCAAACAGTTGGCTGAAGTGTACTATGACTGAAATTAAGAGTCATGCTGTGCAACATTTATTGAAAATAATGAGCATCTGTTCACACCTGTGAGAGTGTTATGTGAGCTATTTAAGTAATGCAGAGCATTCTGATGGACTAAGCTCTGTTAACTTACAGGTAAAATAAGTTTCTTCTACAGTTTTCAGAGACCAGGTGCAATGTATGGTCAGACATTTCAACTCATCACTCTGGGAGGTTACAGCAAAAAGTCCTGGAAGAATAATCAAACTGCTCTCATGCGAAAACTTTCACTGCAGTACTCTGGACATTTCACCAACTTTGCAGAATACCAACAAGGTTTTACCAGATTACATTGTGCCTGAAAACAAACTTTAAAGTGACACATAATCTCTAGTTTGGTATCAAGTAGCCATCATGTTGTCCAAATAAGAAAAAGAAAAAAAACAGACATTTAAATATCATTGACAGCTACTTTACAGGAAGCTTGTCAAACTAAAAGTTCAGCAGTAAATGTTTGAGTGGAGCAAATCCCAAATCACTGTCTCGAGAAAGTGAAACAAGCACAAAGTAATAAAAACATTAGCACTATTTTATATGGTAAGATGGTTGTATTTTTTTTTTTTTTTTTGCACAGATGTTGGCATTTTCCTGTCCTATATTACATGGATTTGCTGCCTTTTGCAGCCGAAAGCACAGAGACAGCAAAGCTCCCTGTACGAGGTCAGAAACCAAGAGAAGCAGCTTCCTGTTCTCGTCACACACTAAAAGCCTGGCCATTAATGCATGAACACAACATACAATAAGCATTCTAACCACAAGCTAAGCTCAGAGCAGATTTATATATTGAGGCTGTCACAGGACACGTCTCAGGATTTTCAAGAGGCAGCACTTTGGTAAACATGGCCATCAATAATACAGTAGACTCTCCCAGACATAAGATGATCTGGGTCAGGCTCATTGTCATTTGAATTACAATAAGTGATAGTAAAAGATGATTTTATAAAACTTGGTCTTATGCAGCACAACACTGAACTCCGATAAGGAGAAAACATACTTGCGAAACAGGAAGTTCCATAAGTTATACAAAGAAATTAACTAATTTGAACCACAGATACAAGCTGAAAGCTGTTTTGTTTAATCTGTTGGGGGAATATCAACGTACTGGGTAAAAGCAAAATGCTTCTTTATTACAATGGTTGGATCAATAGATAGTCTTGATAAGTCTCCCTAATAAAAAAATAAATTACTCAACATTAAAAAGAAAATGAGGATACATCCAAACTAGTTTACTCAGACACATGTCTCGACACATGTTTTATAGAACTTTGAGACTTAAAATTGGTTTATCTTAATCAATAAGTGTTTTTCACTTTTTACAATGACATTCACAGTCAAGAAGAGTCTGTATTAGCTGTAGCAGCTCTCTACTCATTTGTGTAGCTGTTGTGCTCAGACATCACCAGACAGTGAGCGCAGAAGGGAGTTAAAACAGAAGGTATTTAATTTTATGATGTTCAAAGTTTATTAACAAAAAGAATGACTTCTTCATGATAACTGGAACTGAAATCAAATGTGTTAAAGGCTGAACCATCAAGTAGTACAATCAAAACATAATGGAAACATGCAAGCAGGAGCAGCATGCTCCTGATATAAACATTGTGAGGCAGAGCAAAATGTTACTTTATGAAAAAATGCATATGTCTCGTTGGCTATGATTAAGTAATAAATATTTTTATGAGACAAGTTATATTATAAAGAAATTTCTTAACCTACTTACCTAAAGTAAATGGCAAATGGACTTTCCAAGTCATAATCAAATGACTTCATACTAGAGCCACAGTCACCCAGTCATACGTCAAAACTCAGGTCATTGTGCAACATGTTGCAGGAGGAAGCAGGAATCAAACTGTTCTACAAAAAGTCTGTCGCCATCAAGTGAAACAAATATTGCAGAATCTGAAATGCTGTTAACGAGACCAAAGTGTTGTACTTTTAGTGCCCCATAAATCTGCAAGCTTTCCAGCACGGAGTTTATTTCATTAAACTGAAGGTAGCATTGATTTTCGGATTAAAACAAAGTGATAAATCACTTAAAATTAAATAAAAAAACAAACAAAAAAACACTGGTATAATTCTTCCAAGCTAATTTACCTTTAATAAAAGGAATACTTAGTTTAACATGCAACACTAACAAGCCTCCAGAGGGAGGTGATGCACACATCGTGTTTCATTGTGAGCAATAAAAAAGTGATTTGACTGTGACAGTAGATTCCTGTTAAAAACACACCAACTTCTGTGAATGCTACAACACACCATTCTGCTACATTAATACTGTAAAACTTTCTGTTACAGAGCACATATATCTTAGTTTTTAGCTGAATTGTAAAAGGCAGAATAACAGAAAAATATACAATTGAAATCACCAGGGCTCACCAGGCTATTGGTTATTCCCCAAGTACTCTCTACCCATTCATTAAATTTATATCAGTTCTGAATGTCAACAGTATAGAAGACGCTACCATTGCAGTTTGGCAATTCTACAGACAGTATAATTACAATCGCCAGCTTGAGCATGCATGGATGCTAGTTATGCAACTTTTCCTCAGGTCAGGCTTCCTGGCAGAGTGAATAATGATCTGTGTTACAGTCGACTCCCAGCTGTAATAATTTAGCAACCTAAGGAATAACTGTGCTTTTCTTGGGCACCCACAGCAATCTGTTAATGACATGACCAAAACCTGCAGTAGCAATCCTAACAAGAACTGAAGAAAATATCTGAACAATCCGACCGAAAATGATCAAAACACGCAAATTGAAAATGTAGAATAAGTAAATTGATTTTTAATTTAATGTGAAACAGGTATGACGCAAAAAATAATCAAAAACATGCCTGTTGAAAATAGTTTTCCCATCCAAGTATAAAATCTGTAGTTAGATCAGATCAATCTTACACATTATTCTTTTGCACTTTTCCTGTGAGCCCTCCTTGCCTTCCCTTCCCATCCAGACACCCATGGGTGTGGCAAAACTCCTCCACCAGTTTGAGAGGGGATGAATCACGGCTGTCGTCTCCACAGCAACCAGGAGTGGATGCTGAGGTCTTTGCACGAAGGGATTCTCATGTGGCAGGTGGTGCTCCTTCCTCCAGTGAGAACTGGAATGGCCTGCAGGGCCTGGCCTGAGCCACGCCACGGCTGGCAAGCTGTCAGCTCAACTTAGTATAGATCACAAAGCTGACATGAGTCAGTGGCGTGCTCTGTGTTGGTATCAGGGATATTAGATTGATGCAAAAGGCCCCAAGCCAAGGACAGCTAGAAGAAAACGTTTCCTTTCCTTCATTTATTGTAACTTGCTTTTGAACAGATTGATTATTGCAATAATCATAAACTGAGGTCTTCAGGAAGAACTCGTTTTGCATACTTGCAGGTTATCTTTGATGTTGAACATAAAGCAACTGCATCCTTTCAAGAAAAAAAACCATTTAATTGGTAATGATTAGGTTTTAGTCCAAAGAGCAAAGTAACAAGAGGCACTTGATCATACGATTGGATCATATTTTTCAGACAGAGGCACTGAAGTTAAACTGACACAGAGAGAAGCTCAATATCTGTAGCCTGCAGCATCAATCAAACTCTGAATACAAATAGGATTCATAACGGATGAAAAAAAGAGGGTTGTGATTTATAGTCAGACAGCACATCTGTGATCATCGTAAAGAAAACGAACGTTCTGGTCATTTAATAACACATATTAGCAAGGCCCGCTTCGTACAATTTTTTTATTTTTAAACACAAATGCCCTTTAGTAGGTTGCAGATAAAGCACATACACTTTTTTCAAGCTCCTGTCCTAACCCACTGCTCCCGTTAAGCTCAAACCTGTCATAAACTGGAAAATGACATAATGTTTAAATAGGCATGGCCTGGGGCAAGGCATAGCAAGGTTTTAAAAATCTAACTTTTGAAAATCATAAAAGGAAATAAAAATGTATATTGCTCCTAACCTAGAAAGTCAGTCTAATAAAAGTTCATTGAAGGTTTCAGAGTGGCCGGAGTTTTCTTTAGTTGTGTCAGGACAGAGGAAAATGTGTCGACAATCACTCCATCAAAGTCTAAACCTCATCCATTACATCTAGCTACTTATGACAATGACGTTCTGATTTAATGCTCTTCACACTAATCCTTCAACTTAATGTTACTATAAAATTTTACTATTTTATTTTTTTCACTGATGCATCTAACAGGTAAAATTAATAGTCAGTTGAGAAGAGTTTCTAAGGAAACATAATTATTTCTCTGAATATTTTCCCTCTTAATTATGCTGTTCTTTATGAAATAACAGTCTAATTAGCTGGTTAACAAACCCAGCTTTTTATTCATGTAAAACATCCATTGCCCCTGAACCTTCTTGGTCCTTTTCTGTTTCATTTATATACAGCTCCCCTCGGATCTATCATTAGACATCATGACATCTCCCATTATTCTTATGCAGGTGACACGCAGCTGTATTCATCCATTTCCTTCTGACATTAACTGTCTCTTTCAATGCCAAATTAATGTCAAGGAATTTTCCAGGAATTTACTAAAACCAATTGTTCTTTTAGGATCCTATAATCTGAAAAAAATAAAATAAAAAAATAACAAACTCACTCATCTTTCTTTGAGTCTTTTGTTGGTTAAACTGTGAGGATTTTAAAAACAAGGTGTCACATCCATAATACATCAAGGTCTGTATCTTAGAATCATATTCAACAGATTTAGAAAAACTAATTCATGTCTTTATTTCTAGTAGATTTGTTTACTGTAATACGTACAAAACAGTCCCACGATAAAATTCAGCTGATTTAAAATCCTGTTGCAAGGCTTCTAACCAAAACCAAAAGATTTGAGCAAATCACTACAATCTCAAAAGACCTTCACTGCAAATAAATTGGAATAAAATTGTAGCGTTTTTAAAATATGGGCATTGATACCAGTAACAGGTCAAAGCTTTATTGGTAATTGGATATAGTGGTGAGCGAAGATGTCCTACAATGGCAAGGTCTTCAATTTAAATGTTTTCTTTGGAGGTTTATGTGCAGTTTGCATGTTTTTCTGCAGGTCTGTCTGGTTACTTTTTACAGCCAAAGAAATTCCTACATATTGACAACAACAACAACAAGTGTGTAAATGCACAGATGTCCGTTAGCTGCCCAGGCACTGCTGTGCTTTTGCCTAATGAGTAAAAGGTTTTGTTAGCAGATCTGGTGCAGAACATTACAGAAAAATAAGCAACAGCAGTCCTCTGCATTTTCTAACTTATAGTGTGCTGACATATAGACTGGCTTGACACGGCAATTATATTTCCAGCAGGGAGCAGGATCGGGCTTCGTAGCAGCGGGATGTATAAAATTGGATGTTATCCTTGCCCCAGACTAAAGACTTCACACTTTAAAACAGGAATAGATGCACAAACCCAGGAGGCAGGTTATAACAACTGAGAAGGTGAGCTAAACATACTGAATACTTCATATTCAGAAAAATTTAAGTTAGTGATTCAGGTAGAATCAAAAACTTTCTTAAAATAAAATACTTCCGCAGTGCAAAATAAAAACTAGGAAAAACAATCCATCTCTTTGTAGGTTTGTGCAGTATTTTTAAAAGTATTTTTCCCCTTAAAGATTTTGTCCAGTAAAGCAGCTCTTCCATCAGTCAGAACAGGCAAAGATCATATCTGACTCCAACATGCATTTTTTCAGGAAATTAATTATATGACTTGTAATGACAATAATAGTTTTATATTTAGTATTTAATCTTCATCCTTCATTTCTACAGTTTTATTTTTATTTTTTAAATCAACATGCTGAATCATCTCCCTCCACTTCCAAGTCAAGTCAAGTTTATTTGTACAGCACATTTCAGCAACAAGGCGCTTCAAGGTCTCATTCGAAGCGCCTCATTTATTCTGGATAACTGCAACTTGTCCAGGAAGCCTTCTACAAAGTGATGTTTGTTTCAATAAAATGAATATTGATTGTTAAAGTAACTGCGGGTCTTTCAGCATGGAGTTTGCATGTTCTCCCTGTGCTTGCATGGCTTCCTCCCACAGTCCAAAAACATGACTGTCAGGTTAATTGGTTTCTCTAAATTCTCCCTAGGTGTGAGTGTGTGTGGTTGTTTGTCCTGTCTGTCTCTGTGTTGCCCTGCGACAGACTGGTGACCTGTCCAGGGTGACCCCGCCTCTCACCCGGAACGCTTGCTGGAGAGGCACCAGCACCTCCAGACCCCACAGGGGACAAGGGTGTACAGAAAATGAATGAATGAATGGATGGATGGATGGATAAAGTAACTGCTTTGCCTTTATGCTTCTCAGAAAGGATATTATTCTCCCAACGTTTTTGTGTGTTCAGGAGCCATTCAATGTAAAATTCCCTTCCTTTTAAACGCTTTCCAATTATTCAGCAACACTACAGTTTTTCCTACCAACCAATAAATGCAGACTTGAAAACTACAGGATGTGTGTGAAGTTGCATGTGTTTGAATGAAGGATGGTAAAGATTAGCAGAGCTCAAAGATTTTAAATGCGACAGCTGAAAGAGGGTAAAAATGACAATATCTGCACTGAACAGTAAATTATTTGTTAAATATAGCAGTTATTCTGAGTTTTTTTTTTTTCAGGCTACATGAACTACTGTTTACAACTAATTTATTACTAGCTTCAATTTGACTCTTCAATTTGACAGAAGTTAGTCTGATGTTTGAGTCCACTACTTTCTTCTATCAACACACACAATCTGACAAAGCAACTACCAGAAATAGCAGCAGTAAAAAAAAAAAAAAAACACAGTCAGAGGTGTAACTTAATGTAAAGATTTTATTGCCGCTTGAACATTAAAAAAGGCCTCTGCACACTGAAATGTTTTATGAGCATGGCTATGAGGGACGCTAACAGCACACTGTGTGGGTGAGAGAAACGCTTTTTAAAAGCTAACATGACCGGCTTTTCTGAGCTTTTCAATGAATGAGTTACTCAGACGGTAAAGTGGAAACAAACTATAAAATGCTGCCCTGTAATATATAAACTGATATAACTCGAAATGTATATGTTACAATGAGACAGAGGTTGTCCACATCCACACACACACTGCTTGAATTACAAAGCCTGTTTGAGCCAGACAATTAAAGGGTAATAGAGGAATGCCTTATGGACGGCTGCTTCAGTTTCAGCACCATGGACAGAGGGCGGCCATTTTCCACATGGAGGAAAAAAAAGAAAAGGAAAAACTGGAAATCAATGAGCTCAGTTACTGCACATGTAGTGGGACTATTCTACAGAAATTAAGGAAAACACAGTGAAATAAATGTGAGGATGGCATAAATAAGCATCCCCCTTCTTTCATAGGGAGTGAAAAGGTCTCCATCTACACCACAAGGTATTTATAAACCCCACAATCAAAAGTTTCCCAGCACAGTTTGAAACTATGTTACATTAGCTGTTTAAAAAATGAAAAATCAAATCAGTAAATATTACTGTTTACAGATAACAGATTGGTCTGTTATCTGTAGACAGTAATATTCAATCCTTATCTCATCAGACTTAGATGTAAACTTTACTCATTTCAACATGAACCTGCTTTAATATCAGGCTCAAAGCAGGTTCTGTAGCGTAGAGTTAAAGCCGTCACTAACAATTACTGGTGAAATGTATGCAGATTTCTTATTTTGAACACATGACATGATTCTCATTATTTGTGGCATTTAGTAAATAACATCTTGGTAATTCTGACTGATCTAAAACAAGAACATTTCTTTCTGATTTAGTTTCAGTTAAAAGAAATAAAAGGTGTGGATTTTTTATTCTTTTTTTTATTATGCAACCTTCTGGTTTCAAGTTCATGTTTCTGTGTGAGGAGGTTTGCACTGATACCTGTAAGGATGACTGTTTTAAATAAATTACAGAAGAGGACAAATTCAAAACACTGGCTGTTTATATTTAAAGAAGACTAAAAAACATTTTTTTAAAAGTTGTGCCTTCCTATTCCAGATGAAACACCAGAAGAATAAAAACAGACATTAAAATTAGATGGGGTGTGTGTGTGTGTGTGTTGAATCTTGTGGAAAGCATACAACATCAGTGGTGAAACATAAAATGAGTGTGGGTGATCATTGCTGTATTAGGAATAATTATGTCAATTTCCTCAATGTATCTGCTGTGCATAATTCCTCTCAACATAGCATGCTGGTATTATTTCCCTTTGGTCTACTTCAGTTTTATCTACAGTATCTGCATCACATTCTCAAAGACAACAACACACAGTCATCGGCCTTGGTTCAAGTTCAGGATTTACACTACATTCTGTCAAGCCACAGAATGAAAAAGACCCAGACCTGAGCACAAACATGCCTCTGCAGTGATCCAGGCAGAAGCTCACATCATAACTGCATCAATGTTGGAGGTTTTTGCTTTCCTAGAGGTCTAGCCTGTGTGTGCTCTGTTCAACTTTGACGGTTCACCAGATACCAGCTCAGGAATGTCTACTCTGTGCTAGCTCTCAAACAGATCAACATCTCCTTACGTGGATGATGATTTAACATCATCCACTGCACCACTGCCTACCTTCTGCTGGAAACAGAAAACTTTTTGACAAAACTCCTCAGCCACTGTAAAAAGAACAATTTACCCCAGGATCATGAATTGAATCCATGGCTTCAAAGGAGGAAACAACCCAAGACAGACGGACAAGGATGGTGATGACAGATTGCTCCAGCAGTAACCAGACCGTCAAACCGTGGATGTCAAAAGAACATCTATTTCGGTATATAGATATTTTATGTACTATGTAAAACATAATTTCAAATGAAACACCACAGGTAACGTGAAAAGAATGTCGTCTTTCTGTCCTCATGCAGACACTAACCCCCTGGTATACATGCAGGGGGCTCTTGCTTTCGAAAGCACGCTTATCCTTTTAATCAGAGATGAATCCATCAAAGTGGGTCAAAGTCTTCCCCATCTGCCCCGGTCAGATTTTAAATGCACAAAGGTTGATTAAAAAAAGACCAAGAAAATAGGCCATAAAGCAGAAGTGTACTCAAAACAATAAGAAACAAATAAAAAAGATCAGTCTAGAGAAAAAAATATTGAAAAGTAAAGACTCAAAATAAAGATGTGCATCTGTAAACAAAAATTAAACAAAATAAAACAAAATCTTTGATTTGAATGTGCAGTTTGAAAAAAACAGTTTGCAGTTTTTGCATAAATGAGTCAAACCAACTTTTTTGTTATCCATCATTTATACCCTTAAACATGCGGCGTGCAGCAGGCAGGGCAACATGGTGGGGAGGGGAGAGTGTGCAGCAGGGTGCTGGCTGCAAAACAGCTGGGAGGGTGGGGGTGGGGGCTGCTAAGCTTCCCCCATAGCTGTGTGTAAACTGTGCATGGCTGTGTGTGATATGCCTTTTTTTCTTAATATTGTGTAGTTTTAGCTATAGAACTGGTTACATGTAGTATACTCTCTTGTTGTTGATCAAAAATGACAGAAAAAGAAAAGCTCTAGTAATCAGAGATATAAAATTCCAACGGGAAAGATTGCAGAAGTCGGCTTCTCATCTGCAGATCAACCTGCAGCAGCATTCTGATGTCATCCGATGAGCAGGCGTCGCTACGTTCCGTTTCGTACAGGCGTGGGGATCATAGAAGAGGGCAGGCCCTCACATTTAGTCCGTCACTATGCAACGCAGCGGGGGGATTTCCTAGATTAAGCATTGGCGTGCACTGGACGGAGAAGGGTCACTTACAGTGCACAGCATGTTTTGCAAAAATAAAAAAAACTACTGAGAAAAATTCTGATACTATTTCAATTCAGAATTGAATTCATGCCAACTGGCAAGGGAGAAAAAATGGTCACACGCTCATGACCACTGTAATGTACAGCGTCCCCTCTAGATGACAGTAAAAAGTTGCCTTTTTTATTATATTATTGCATCACTGAAACAATCACTGATCTTTGCGATACAAAGTTGTAAAAACCAACACTCTTGCCATTCCCCCGCAGAACAAAAACACTGAACAAGCAGCTGAATTATGTTGCATCAGTTCAGCGTAGGCCTCAGTATAAATCTCACCATGTGGAGTGAATTACTAAAATAAATGAGAAGCAGCACATTTTAATCATCATGCTCAGGCACCCCATTTATCTTTTCTGTCAACTGCTTCACATGAACAGTAGAAGGAAGGAAAAAATGCAGTTTTACTGTTAAATGGGTTAGGATATGGCTGAGTTTACGATATATAACTGCAAAAAGACATTTTCTCAAATACGTTCATGACTGGGCAGCCATGTTTCACTCCAGCACAGATAAGTATAAACATATACTTTTATTCATCTGATGAATCTTTATAGAAGGTTGCAGTCAAACTGCTGATTAATATGCATCTGACATTGTGAGCTGAAGTCGGCTCCTAACTTTGATTTGACTTTGCCTCGGCTGTAACTAGAGAAGGTAGTGAAAGTTCCTCACGTAATGGAAAGATTTTGCTTTTGTTTTCTTTCAAATTACATTTTCACTGTAATTGTGTTGCTGGCAGGCAGGTTAATATGTAGAGTATTTATAGAAAATGTTTTTTCAATCACCCTTTATTTGGCTGATGCAGAATAATGTTTAAAGAAAAATAGAAAATAACCTCGAACAGTTCTCATTTAGATTTTTCTCCATTTAATAAAAGCAGAACTCCAAGAAACGTCTTCAGTAAACTATAAATATGACCTACTTCAACCACTATTCTCTTTAGAGTTTCTTTGGTGATATGATAACATGAACACTTCCTGCTTTAAAGGAATAACTTTCAACAGATGTACTGAACTCATCTCTTGGACTTCATAAGGCGGCAGCGTCTCTGAACACTGAACTAGTGTCACATCAAAGAAACTAAGAAGTTAAGACTCTGCTGTGAGCCAGCTAATATGGCCCAGTGCCTCCAGAGCTTTGAGAACAAGCCTTCTCTCACATCCAGGATTTGAGTGAATGTCACTCTATACCCAATTCAGACATAAGAGAGGTCTGAATAGAGGACGCCTTATTTCTCTTCCCAACTAGTCAGTGATGAAACTGTATATGTAACTTGTGGTTCAAAAATGCAGTTCTAACATATTTAGTATACAACTGTGGTTGCCAAAGAAACAAGAGAATAAGATCAGGACTGAATGAATTATCCAAACATTTTGCTAATACTGTAAAGATCAACACTCACAGGGTTGATAACCCATATTTATCAAACTATCCACAACAGCATCGGCTTAGTTGGTTGCTGACAATATAAGATTGTGTGCTCAACTTGTTCTACCAACAAGCCTCAGCAGCTCAAATAAAACATCACAGCTAAAGTCCAGTAACTGGTTTTCTTACAACAGACTTCAGCAAGATGCATCCATTGTGATGCAGGTAAATTGATGAGGTGTATCAGATGTGCAATCCCTCAATCTCCTTCAGAGATGTTTTTTTAACCACAAGCCTGCAAGTAAAATGTTACATTTATTTATGGTTTAAAACCAATCACTAGATTCAAGCTGTATCTGTCGCAGCTGAAGTAAAACTGTGTGTAATAATGTGGCAACACAGTAAGATAAAATATCAGAAGAGACACAAACACTTCCAGGAAGATGATTAGTAAAGAAATGCTAATTTGTCTTGACAATGGTGAAGATGAGGGGAGCTCAAAGTTTGATTCAGTGAATTATAAACAGACTTATAACTGCAAACTAGTCAAGAAATTGTGTATACTTAAAATGACTTACTGTTTGAGCAGCTATCTTACTTACAGAAAAATTTAATTAAACAATGTTTTGTGAACAAGACCTTATTACCAACTTTGAACATTAAGAACATCAATGGCCGCAGAAAATGTTACTTTCACTGATGTTTACCTGAGAGATATTTACTGAAACTACAAGATTCCTTTGATTGAGAAATATCAAATAAGTTTACAGGAATTCAGGAAGTTTCTGTTCCTCACTTGACTTCAACCTAAGAGCTGTTCAAGAGACATCCAGATGCAGACAGATGTTAGAAACTATTTATTGTCTGAGCAATAAGACAAAGCCTTGTGAAAAGCTGACTTCCTTAAATTTTAAGCTCAGATTAAAACGCAACAAAAACCTGCCTCAATGCATCGTTTCTTTTGTTGTTTTTGTTAAAGTAGCTTACAGAACAGTCCTGTTTCACTGTCATACTAGCATAGATGGAAAAACATACACTGATAAAAAAACAAAATATAACGACTACTGATTATCTCTCCATCATTGCACCTCTCAGTGGGTGGGATATAAGCCCATGCTGATCCCTCTCCACCTCTGAAAACACCAATAACTGGCATGTGAAGATCTGAACTGGGCCATAGAGCAATAATCTGAATCATTATTTCTTTTAAATCGAGCATCTTGACTCTTTCATGGAGACAGCGCTCCGCCTTGGCTCTGGCCTCATTCAGGTGGATTATATGACCTGCCACAAAGCAAAAACGGTTCATGCATATTTTAAGAAGCACAACAACGACTTTGAGGTATCGACTAGGTTTCCAAATTCCCCAACTCTCCAACCTGGACTATGATGTGCTGGGAAAACAAGTTCAATCCATAGAGGCCTAAACGTGTAACATACTTGGTGCAGATACCACAGCACACACTCAGGGTTCTAGTGACGTCCATCCCTCAATAGTTGTTTCGACAGCAAAAAGCGGCCCAAAACAGGTGGTCATAATGTTATGCCTGACTGGTATATATATTGAGAACACTTTTCTTGCTCCATGGACACAATGAAGCAAAAAGTACTGTCCTACTCACACGAGTAAGGCAGACAATCAATATCCCAAAACAGCTTCATTGCCATGCATTCACTGGCTGAGCTAAATATGCACAGGGGGTCTGAACACAAATCAATGTGGGGCTCTGCATGGGGCGTCCTTATTTTCCTATGAAAACAGGAAAACTGAACTGAATCCAAAACAGGACCAGCAGTAAAGATGGATAAATGTTAGAATAAACCACACAAAGATTCATCCTTAAGCTGCAGATGATCATTATTTTCATTGTAATGACGGTTTCATTTCCAAAACAGTAATGAGGTATCCCATTGTATTTTTCCATCTTAACATATCTGTAAACAATACACTGAATCATTTCCCTGTTTTACTTTGGTGAATTCAAAGGCAATCAATGTTTCCGGCTTCACCTCAACTACAGGCTTCCCTGAAGGGGAATCAAGTGAAATCCCGCAATCAAGAAAAGCACCAATTACAATTCTGCAACAAAGTCTTGCATAATACCATATTAAAACAATAACGCACAATTTTCATTTAAAAAAAAAAAAAAAAAAAAACAGCTAAACGAGCGTAACCAGAAAGCAGAAACAATTTGACGCACAAACGCCACAGACACACAGGAACGAGCGGCTCACTTGCCTGAAACGTGTAAAATCTCGTCCCATTCGGTGGATGGACCTTCGGGGAGTTTGTCCCCGTACTCATATCGGAGAAAATCATAATTCCTTCACCAAGAAAACAATCCAAAACTTATCCGTTTCCCCTCCTTTCTTCTGATCAGGCGAACGAAGAAATCGTTCAAAGGAAACCCGAAAAACAATCCGACACAACGACTCGGATCAGCGGCTGACCCGGCGCTGCGCCCCCGACATTACAAGGTGGAGAGCTCCGGCGAGATGCGCGTCGCTCCTCAGAGGGAACCAAGCCCCCGATCATGAAGGTGACCGCGAGGAAATCCCTCACACCTCGCCCCCTTCACCAGCAGGTGATTAATCTCGGTGGGCTTCTAGCGGATTGAATGGAGAGAAGGACCGAGCGGAGCCATGCTCTCCCCACGCCCGCTGCAAGCTGCTCTGCTGGCGGCGCGGACGGCTCCGTCTGTGCGCGGATTACCGCCTCCCCCCTCCCCAGGCTTCACCAATAATCAGTCAGAGCATCACAGCCGCGCTCAGCTGACAACACAGAGTGCTCAAATTAGGAGGACACACGTTCCTTGTTTATGCACTGTAAAGCTGTACTGTTACAGAGCAAATAAAATCCAGTTTGTTTGATTTTTTTTCCCATTATTTGGTAAAGTAGAATAATATTTTTAAGTCTAAGGTACTGACTGAGGATGAAAACCCTCCTGGGTCAGATTTCTGTTTGTTTTGAGCCAATATATATTTTTGCATCAGGGAATGGGTGCTTTAAATTTTTAGTCTTTCAAATTTTCTGGGCAGGAACAAAATAAACAAACATATACAATTACAACAGCAGAGCTTGGGCTTCCTTTAGTGGTACTCAGAAGACATTCTGGTATTAAGAATTTGCAAGGTAAATATTAGCAATTTAGCTTTAATGGAGAAATGGTGGCTTATATTTCTGGGCTCCACTTAATGTCTGAGGTCCATAATTTGGATGTGGTTATGACCTCCAACACAACTTAACCATGATCCTCTTCTTAACTCCAAAAACAGTGACATGTGTTCACAGATAAACTCTGAATGCTAATAGTCTGTTATTTTTGTACTGTACAGTTGGATTTTAAAGTGCCTTGATTTGTGCTGCTGTATAAATACTACGTTTGTAAGAACTCAGTTGCCATGTTTGCTTATGGCTTGGGCCAGTTCTGTTTCAAACACAAACTACATGTGTGTTTTTGCGTTACAAGGTTTTTGTATGAGTCAGGGTGAAATTACATTAAGATTGACTAATTTTGTTGTGTTGAATAAAACATGGATTTCAAAGAGACTGAATTGTGTTTTGATCATTTACATTTTGTGAGTTTAAAATGTCTTCAAACGATTCACAGGCCTCCATCCTAAATGTTTACATTGATTTTTGTTTTAAGACACTTTCTGATTCTAGTCAAAGTCAAATGTTGAACCATTTTAGGGGAAGTTCACTGACCACGTGCAGTCCCACTTGAAAAATCCTTGAACAAAGTGCAGTTATTAAGTTTTCTTGAATGTGAGGAGTCTCCACTATTATACAGTAAATTACATTACACAATTACATTATTTTCTTTGCTTTAATGAAGTATTCAAAGTAACCCAAGTATTCATGTTAAATGTTGATGAAGAGGGATTTAACTATTTGATCAAATTAGCTGTGATTCAGTTATGAAATCCACTTTAGTCTGGAAAGGAAAGAAAAAACCCATCAGTTCATGCAGTAGCTTGATTTCATGTTGTTAGACGCAGCTCAGATTGAGTGGTTTGAACTTGAAGCTAGCTCTGAACTCTTTGGATTAGACTTCAAAGAGATGGTCTTGATTTAGTGCCTTAACAGCATTTTATAGAGAAGTAAAAGTTGAGATGAGGTCACTCTCATAAGTTCATTCACGCTGCTTTTCAAATGCACCTTTACATTTACAGAAAATTACACACATTCACTCACATGCAAAATAATGAGCTAAAATCTGTGCATGAAACAACTTGAACCACAAGAGGAAGAGTTGCTCTCACTTTAACAATGTTAAAAATCACTGTACCGATTTTTTGAGTCACTTAGCAAAGTGCAATGTTGGGATCTGTTGACGCCAGGAGAACGCCAGGAGACAGGCCGCAGATGGGCCCAACACTGACGTTCTGATTGGCTTATGAAATCTGAGGACAGAACACTCAGAGGCATCCTCAGGGCAGCGAGGTCAGCTCAGCAACAACTGTCATGAACTTAAAGGACGGATCACAATTTGCAAAGTTAGAAAAAAAATGGCAGATATCACTACAAACTGTACCTAAAAAGAAAAAGTCAGGAAATGATTTGATTTCTCTTAAAGAAGGAGGAGAAGAATTGGCCAAAATCAAGTGAAAGTCAAAGATTTACATCAGCTGCAATATTCTAAACTGCACACCGTTCTAATTTGATGGCGATTTTGGTTTTTAGAAAATCTGCACTTAGGATAAAAGTTGATAAATCTGAGAAAACATCAATTATTTTTTGTCATATAAACTGATTTTTTTTTGTGTATTTAAGAGGCAATGATAGTTTTATGGTTCAATTTAGAAAGATGAAAAACACCCACATGCATTGCCTAAAAATGTAAAAAACAACCTTGTTTTATTTTGAAAGCTTTTCAGGTGCAGTTTGTACTAAAACGTGTCCTCCTGCACATCAACTACATAAGGTTCTTTGTGCTTACAGTGTACTGATCTATGACGTAATTATACAGATGTGCAGTGGGCGTGGCCTAGTGCTGATCACTCATTGGTTGGAGGTTTTCAATCCTCTCAGTGTTTCCTCTGGCTCTCACTGCTTTGTGTTCTACGATTCCCAGAGCTGCCAAAGCCTCACAGATAACAAATTACATTTGGCAAAAAAAGACTGACGCCATTAATGCAGCATTACGCAAAATAAAATATGTTCCTATTTTAAAAAGTGAGTGCAAATTCTGAGTAGAAATGTTCCTTCTGAAAGTTCCTCTTCATCTGGTCCAATCAGAGAAGTTTGTGCGAATACAGATGTGTTTTCATTCATTAAAATTCATATTGGTTAGGTCACGCATGCCTTCATCTCTCCTTCCACTTAAATCCTTAAAGGAAAAAAATCCGCACGTGGACCTTTCATCCATCGAAGAACTAAGACAATTGGATTTTTGATTGAAGAGCCTGTTTGAGCCATTTGTGGGGCTTATCTTTGTAGCCAATCTGCTATTCCTCTCACAGATAAATAGAGGTAAATTGAGAGAAGAGTGGTGTTTTTATCAAAACAAAATACATTTTCTAAAGACTGTCAATGCTTTTTTTAATAACTGTCTGCAGTGACCCAGAACAATGAGGTGAGACCACATAAAAGCATGAGGCTTGACTGCAGTTACCTGAGAAAATGCTGTTTATCTGGATCATGTGTTAATTCCTTCTGTTTTGCATGTAAGTGTTTTTCAGAGCATTTAGCTAGAAGCCTGTTTGGGCAAGAAACCACTTAAGCTGCAAATGGGCTGCAAACGAGACACAGAGAACAGCAACACTTAGAGAGACTCAGCGATCGCAGCTTCGTCTTCCAAGAAAACACAAGTTGGTGTTATTTCTAAAAACAAAAAGGTAAACTCTGTGTTAAGGTTTCTTTATTCCTAACGAATAGAGCAGAAAATTATTACTATGCGTCATTAAATGTTAATATGACAAAAAAATAGAAGTATATTTTCAAATATTTGCTTGAATAATTCATTCTTTTATGAATTTGATGAACTTAAATTTTGGTGGGGCGCCCACAACCTTTTGGTGTCACTTTTAAATACAAGGAATTAAATGTTGAAACAGAGGATTTTTTTTAGCAAAGCAAAATCTTTCATAACCCTAATTCATTTGTATGTCATCCCCAAACTCAACAAAGCACAAAGAGTAGAAAGAAAATGCACTCCCCTATTCTCTAAAATACACTAATATCTTTGTGTACTTCCCTCTACTCTGCCTTTTTAAAACATTATTGAAGTTTAGTTCATCACAAGATGATATTTGTTTAAAAAGCACAGCGCTCCTCTCTCCTGCACGGTTTATAAGCCCCTAGGAATCCAAGTTATTCAGAGGAAAATGTGACATGTTAGAATTAGAATACTTTGTTGTCAACGTAGCTTGCACACAGTGTTGAGCACAGCGTGCTAACAAGCTGACTGGAGACGTTGTGCTTTACGGTGATGAGGCTGTGCAGTCATGAACTGTAGTTCCTGAAGCTCCCAAGAGTGTTTCACTGTCAGCTCAACCAAACGGTGAATCAACAACCTCCTCTAGCTGGAGTCAGATCAGAGAAAGAGACAAAAAACTCAGAGAATTTACAGACACAGCAGTAGAAACTAATTGTGTTGATTTTTCAGTGGGAGTCTTTGTTTTCTTTGCATCATAGTTCAGTGTCTTGTAGAAAATCCTTCCAGGCTCTGGAACATTGTCACCTTTCACTAAAGGTGACAATGGGTTTTATGTTCTGCTCTAAACTGGACAAACTGTTAATGATGTCAAAAATATTATTCATGCCAATTAGTAAGCCAAATAGTTCTTGGCATCAAAATTTGTTGTAGTAAAACAACATTTTCCTGAAGCGACGTCATTCCTGCAACACCAACTCTCTTTCGTTTAGTCAGCTATAGTTACTGCAATAAACCAAAAGAAAAACTTCCACTATATGCACAGCTTTTGGTAATAGACCTTCCCTGAAGTACAGGCTTCTGGAAACAAATGCCTGAAACAGAGCAGCAGATGCATATTGATCGTGTCGGAAGGGATGTGTGGGCAGACAGCTGTAATGGATGCCATGCCTCTCCTGTCACAGCTGAAACATTGGGGAGGTATCGTCAAGGATACAGTCTGAGTGAACAAAATATCTGCCGCAGTCAATAAAATCCACCAAATGCAATAAAATACTGCCTCAGACAAAAAGTCAACACTTTAGACGTTTTTCAAACTATGCACATGTGGTTTCCTGTAATAAAATGGTATCTGACCACACAAACACTGTACCTGGTGACTACAGAAAATGGATCAACTTTTTTGACCTTGGTTTTTGAGAGTGGTGCACTAATTTGTGAACAACCCTTCATAAAACTTCATGCCCTACTGATTGTTTTTGTAATTGTCAGGACTTAAATTCACTGATAAATTAGAATAAAATGAGAAACATCATTGTGACGGATCATGGAAATAACACCAGCTCAGCTAATAAGCAAGCAAATATAAGCCATACATTATGATAAAACGTGACATGCTGATTGAAGTTATAAATAACTCAACATGTGAATAAAATCACAGTAAATATCCTAACTTATATTATCAAGGTTTGGCAATAAATAAGCAAATCCATAAATAATTAAATTAGAAAGGAGGTTGAGGTGAAATGCCAATGGCTATGAAATAGAGATTTAAATCACTAGAGAGGTGAATTGACCCAGAGTCTGTTGTAAATAAGTGTGCCAATGGGGAAGGACAAAGACAAGCAGGAAAAAATAAAGAAGCCAATTAAGATGATTAAAATGAGGAAAACACATGAAAGAAAAATCAGAGATATAAGCGAAGGGATTCTATTCTCCAAATACAACAGAAAGAAATACTGAGAAACAACCTTTCCTGCTAAGATTTAGCATAATTCAGCTGATACACTTTGTTGTTGTAGTTAGCTATGGCTTCAGGGTTTAAAGTTTAACACTGCTGTAGTTTGAAAACTACTGGAATCTTTTCTACATACAGTTGCTGTAGTTTGAAGTCCCTTTAAAGAAATGCCAAAGTCCAGTAATGATCTTTGCTGGCTCCTCCATAATGTTGCATTTGTAGTAAGTGGACATTAACATGTAAGCTGTAAATTATCACTTCTAAGGAGATGTTTATATAAATCTGACGCCATTTACAGTTAGAATATAACCGCTGCTCCATGAAAAGAAAGATAAATATTTATGTATTTCAGTCGCTGATTGAAACTCATGGTTTTGCTTGTTGCCTGTGGGAAATCCTAATATTCCCAACAGTCAAGTTGTTTCCATCAGAGCTCCAATAGAAGCTTGAACCACTGGTGACATGTTCCCATTGAAATCTGGGCTCAACGAACAGATTCTGACAGCTGGTTGTCATTTGTAACCAACCTTCTTTTACGATATAGCTTAGATGGAGACAAGTTTTGACAGGATTTAAAATCATTCAAAACGAACTACAGGGAATCAAACTCGCTGCTATATTTAGTGTTTAGGGTCATTTAAGGGTTTACCCAAACCTACAAACCTCACTCCTTTCATATCTGACTGCAAATATCAAAGCAAACGGATCTGATTCGCGAGGCTTAAATGTTTCCTAGGGAGAAACAAACAGCCCCACTAAAAAACAGAAAACTGGAATACAAAGGTTTCTAGCCAATGATTTAAAAAAAATGTTGGCATGTATAGAACAAACATATTGTGTCTGTTTTAAATTGGCTCCAGTACTCCTGAAGCAGTTATATTTAGCTTAATAGTGCTATATTTAGATTTCTAGGACTACCCACTGTGCTAGCGGTTCACTTATACTTAAAATCACAAACATACGTACAGGGACAATCTCCTGGAAAGCACTTTAACTCGTAGTGAGTTTGGCAGTGAGAGTGTTGTAGTACGTTTTCAATCATGTCTGAGTAAAATTACATGGCACTGAAAGTGGGCGGCTCTTGACTTGGAAGTCAGAGCATGAGGTGTCGCTTCGCAGTTCCAAAGAAACATGCTGAGTCCAGAGAATAAGCTGTCAGTCGCTTTTTAAATGTAGTTGTTCATGAGTAGATGCTGACTTGTAATATCTGGAGGATGTTAAGCTACCTTCAGCATGGAGAAAGATTCTGAGTCACTGCTGCAGAGTGGATGTATGTAAATTGTCTCTTTTCATCAGTTTTCTTTTCTTTTTCTTTTTTAGTTGCAAAGTGGATCTGATTCAAGAGGGCCTAAATATTATAGAGTGGCTATAAAAAGTATTCACACCCTTGGATGTTTTATCCTTTTTGAAACCTATTCATAATCAACAACATAATTTGGCTTTTTTTAATTTTACAAAAAAACCACATTATTGTCGTGATGAATACTGACTTCCACACATTTGGTGTGATGAAGGTGGATGTAAAAAATAAAACTAAATCATGAATCTTGTCAAATTTAAAAGCAAATTGAGAAAAGTAATGGCTACGGCACTTACTGCACCAGTTATATTCCAGCTACACATGCTGAGTGCTACTAAATCCTGCAAAAAGGATGTTTGACTTAGTTTTTTTTTAGCTAAATGCACTTTTGCAATGACAGTTTAATGGCAGTTTAAAAAGCTTGTCTGCTGTTGTTTACATCAATTTTCACCCAAAATACACCCAAAAGGTTTGAAATAAAATTATGCATTCAAAAGTCAATTTGATTTATGTATAGGGGAGGAATTAAGAGAAAAAGCTTGAGAGCATTATGTAGAAGTCTAAAGTCTACATACATAGAACCATATGTTGCTGTTTTTTTTTCAGAAATGTGTAAATAAAGTCATATTTTTCCATCCATAAAGATCAATTTATATTCAAGCCCTGAAATTGGTCTTGCAAGACGTTATAATTTACAGATTTCTCAAGTTGACTCCTGCTGACCCAAATATGGATGGAAACTAAATAAATACACTTTACATACCATTTCAAGCTGACTGATGAGAAAAAAAAGATTTTAATAAATACCTGAAGGGAAAAACATTCTTGGAATGAACACAAACTCTAATTTGGTTGTATATCTGGTTAAGATCACACACAAATTTGAATCTTTGATTCTGCCTGAATGAAGCTTCACACAGATGAGCCGGTTGCCTTCAGGGATTTGAGAGCCTGTGCTGCAGCCAGCCACGCTGCTCTGACGGAGCCGACCCGACTTACATATTAACACCGCCTATCAAGTTTGAGTTCATTCCTCAGCAAAGCTCTCCATACCTGAAAGCCCTTTCTGCAGCACTTCTGGGAATAACCGCAGTGATGACAAGTTGGCTGGCAGGTTAACTGGAGACATTATAGAGCTTTAATGAGCATTTATAAATGCACAAACATGCAGTGTGCTGACAGCGCTCAGAGCTCTGAGGGGGCGGATGATACCTCCCACATGCTGTCCTGAGTAAAAATAACTAACGATAACACAACACTGTTCATGATGAGGGAGTATAATTGTTCTCAGATACTAGAAACTGAATCCAACTAAACTCCCATCACTCCTGCAGGCCGTAGGGCACAGGATGCTAACGCACTTCAGTTCTGCAAACGAGACCCGCAGAGGAGCAGAGGAGGCGCCGATTTACTTATTTAAATACATTTAATGTAGAATTTTACAAAAGTGAATTTAGAAATTCAAGTGCTGAAAATCAGCCTCAAATAGATTTCTTTTATCACCTAAAAATTGTTCAATTTTAAAAACAGTTTTTATTTATTCATTGTGATTATATTTAAAATTGCCTTTACTTGGTTATTTTGGTATCCACCGAGAAAACGTTTTTCTCGGTGAGAAAAATGTTTTCTCACCGTTTTCTCAATTGGTGGAAAACGGCTCTAAACAGATATCTTTTGTTGTTGAAATCCTCAAACTGTTTGTTTATTTAATCTGAACACTGATGTATACTAACCTACTTTATTGTGGAGAATTGTCATTCTCTAATATTAATTCTCATGTTTTTCTTCGTTTATAGATGCCAAAATTAATTTGGCTTTTAATAAAGGTCCAACCAAGCAGTAGGTTTGTAAATTATGGCTAGAAAACCTGCAAAATGATGGTTGCTCCATTTTTTTACATATAACATTGTTTAATGTGCTGTCATTTTTTAAATAAACTTGTAATTGAATTGAATCCAATTTAGAAGACCGAACACCTGGACTGCAAACATCACTGAAGTCATTGACATCTTCTCTCAAAACACATTTTAGTCCTGAATGTCATAAATCCTGATTTATTAGAGGTTCAGACTGAGTAAAAGAAACACATTTGAGTCACTAGTGGAGCTTTTTGTATCTACCTGGAAGCTGAGGGGCTCTAATAGGAACAAACCGCGCCTCACAGCTGACCTCGATATTGACACGATCAATCTTCCCAGCATTTACGAGCGCTTTTCTTTTTATTTGCTAGATGTGCGTCTTTCTCCCTCCCACCCGTTTTTCCCCTGATTGTTTTTACTTTATTTGCAAGTTCAAGCTCATCAGTCTTCTCCAGCCATGCAGGAGGAAGGAACAATCTCATAACTCTCTCATTACCGCCCCCAGCCTGGTGGAGAATCCTGCTGCTCACGCTTAATGGCAAACCTCGCTTTTGGGACATATGATGCCACTTCTGCATCAGTCGTGTCTCTGAAACTCGTTAAGTAGTGCAATAGGAGCGCAAAAAAAACAAGGTTAAAGTTCCGAAGATGATGAAAAAAGGGTTTAAACTGAGCTCTTGTAATATTTAGGGGGTGTGCTTGATGAGGGTGGGAATAAGAGCAACTTTTATGAGAACTTTGTGAGAAGAATTCACACAAGCAAAACCAAAGTTTCACGTCCACGTTTGTCCTTAACGCAGACATCATTAGGAGGGAAGATAAATGCTGCAGAAATAATCACATCAGAGCTGAAGGATGGAAAAGAAACCTGTCCTCACTGTTAGACAAAGAGGGAACCCAGTGTTTCTGAATGGACCATCCGTCCTGAGTGGACATCTTCAGCCCTGTCTTACAGGTATTCACCAACGTTATTTAGCAATCCTGACTGTCCAAACAATCTTATTCTAAAGCACAAAACATCGTTAGAGCTCCTTCTACTCGTCAGCATTTTCATGCAGTTTCCAAAACAATCACACCTCCAAACAATAGACGCAGAGAGTCATCGGTTTCCCTCTTATTGACAGTGGCTGTTGCTGTTAACCTGATAATTATTGTTATGAATTCACAAAGAGTCCGCTCACACAAATGACCTGTGATTTATGGCTTTGATTTGCACAGTAGCGGAGAGGCAATTCATTTTCTGCAGCTGAAAGTGTCAAGAGAATTACTCTCAAGAATTATGACAGACTGTTTCCCTTTGACGAGATCAACAGATCTGTTTGATAAACGCCTGAGGAGACACGGACGGAGTGCGGCAGTATGTTGGGGAATAAAACGGCTCCTTTTATCGCATGAGAATCATAAATGAAGGATAGTCGTGCAGAGGAGCTGAGCAGATGTCTTGTTCAACACCACCACCTGCTGGACACGTTTTTACAGCAACTTTATGTAATCTGGAGAATGCGATGACAAGTGCATCATTGCTAATGATTAACACATGTTTCAGGGATTTGTGAGCTCTAAAGGAAGATGATCAAAATTAAGAGCAAGTTGAATGCAGATTGTTCAGCTCATTGTCCTAACATGAGATGACACTTTGAGGGGGTAAAGGCAGAATTTACAAGAACTAAAGATCTTTTGTAAAAAATTAAAAAATAAATAAATAAATTGCAGCCACTGCAATAAGTACATGTAGTTTTTCCTGTTGTATTAAATCAGAATATTACAAATCAGGCATTGCAGCAGTTTTTCTGGGACAACATACTTTAAAATGTGGCGCTAAAGCCACTAAACACTATATTTATATTTGTGGGTGTAGTTTCATGTGCAGCTCCTGCTCCTGTGTTTCCAAATGGACCTGAAAATTTTCAAAACGCAACTTTCTAGAAAGTCAGTCTTTACTCTCCCCATGCTCTACAAAAACGCTGGATCATCTCTTAGAATCAAGAAGCTAAAGGTTGAGAATTATGAACAAGGGCCTTAATGTTGCCAATCCAACTGTCTAATTTTTATTTTGATTGTTAAACAAATGAAAACTTTTAAGTCAATCGAGCCCTCTCCAAAACGTCCTTTTAGAAAACTTTGACAGTTTCTTAATTGCTTCATATTTTACTTTCATGGACTAAGATTCTCTTGTATTGACTGTTAGCTTTGGGAATTATAGATATTTCAGTTCCTGTCAAGCTGTAATTTGTTTGTGTAGGGATTGATTTGCCATGTGTAGGTACTGCTTTATATTTATACCTATGTCTTGGTATAAATATTTTTTTCTTAATTTTTCATTTGATTTCTTTTGACTGTGATGCCCCGTTTGGTCACCAGATGGCGGAATTGCACAACAAGAAACTAATTTTCTCAGGTTGCAGCAGCAGACAAAAGCAGAATTGAATTGCTAATTAAAAACAGTCAAACATCTGAGTGTCATGATAACTGAATGCTATCATGAAGCTTATGGTTGCTTTGAGGCGTAAACACAATTTTAGGTTGGTTGCAGCTGTTATAGGAACAGTTTAAAGCAAATATCACAATTAATGTCTTCAGATTTTCAACTGCTTTATTGTTGTTTCACTGCTAAGTTTCACTTTTGCTGCTCGCTGCCCTGAGGACGTCTTCCAAAGCTTGAAATGTGACACGCATAAAATTAAGTTATACATCTGTGGTCCTGCCTAGTATATTAAACCTGCTAATTAAGGAAAAGCTATATGGTGTCATCTGAACTAAAAACTTACAATAGTTAGTAAGTTTAAATAGCTTTACGCCAGCAATCAGAGTTATCAACATGTTACCAACATGAATCAGTCCAAGGGAACCGACATCCTATCAGGAGCTGAAAATCACAGCAGCTCCAATAATCCTGACCAGAAGGCGACTCTTGACTTTTAAATTTGTGGGTCTGTCGTTTTTGCCAGTTTGCCATCACAAAGAGGAAAAAATGATCCAACAATCACTGTTGGAGAACTAAAAAAATACAATTAACTAATTAGTGATTAACTGATTTTTTTTTATCCGTCTTGGCCAGAAATGCCAAGATGGTGCTGTATGCACATCATTTGTGTAAATTGTTTTATGATACTTTTTATTTTTCCAAGAAGAGAGGGAAACAGGAATGATCGAAGGTTGGAGGCCCAACACTTAAGAATCATAGAAGGTGAAAAGTTATTTACCTTTGATGGGAAATAACGTAGATCCAGAGGAAGGATGGAGCGAACGAAGAGGAGAGAAAAAAGAAAACAAATGTTCAGAAATATTAAATTATGAAAAGATTTTAAAGTCTTACTTTGAATAAAATGATCTTAATAAATGTGCCATAAATGTAAGGCTTGGCAGCTGTTATGACTCACTAAGACTGGCAAAGTTTAAGATCTATTTTTTTATACAGAAGTATTCAGATATGATGAGGCCTGCAGATGTAGAGCTGTCACTGTTTCTAAGTGTCAAATATTCCACTCCTCTAAACTCCTCCAGGTCCTGATTGAGCCATGTCTTCATTATTATGCACCATATCATCCACATTTGTTCTTTGAAACCATGCTTGAAACAAAAAAAAAAAAAATGGTGTTTTAAGTCATGAATTAACGGCATCCATCCAGCACTGAAAGAATCAGCTGAACTGATGTTACAGATTCTACAAATACAATAGGACAAAAGGTTTCTGTTTACTTTGAACAACAAATTACTGAAGTTTTTTTTACAGCTTTAAACTTTGCACTTTAGTTTTCTTAAGAAAGGCTCCCAATCCGTCATCTTCTCCCTCTACAATAAGTTCTTGTCTTGTAAGTGCTTGTTTGTGACGTTGGACATGAGCAGTCCGTCCACAGAGGACGGCGGGAGCGGGAAAATGGGAAGACATAGAGAGGACGGAACCAGAAGCACCTAAATAACTAAGGGCCAAAACCAGGAGTGTGTTGTTTCTGTGTCAGCTTGTCACGCAACCTCTGAACCTTTCTGGACTTATAATGATTTAACTATAGGTAGAATTCCAGCTTTTTGATAAAGAACATCACTGTAAAAACAACATCATGAAGACCAACACGTTCCAGACACATTTGGAGTAAAGCTGTGGAGAAGCTTCAACAAGGTTTATATTCAGTGATGCAGCTTTGAACAAACATTTCTGGAGAAAAACCATTGATTTAAAGTAAGTTAGACAGGACCAAAGTCTAGGTCAACATCCAAATGGCTTTTTACAAACCACTCCATGTGTATGATAGGTTCTTTCACAGTAAATGAAATCTTGTTGACTTTAGTACACCGGTTTTTTTTCTTTTTCTTGTTTACATTTCTGATCAGTGACATAAGCTGAAAGTAAACTTTTATGTTGCTTTGTAACAAATTTTTTTTATTAGTTTTAAAGTAAAATGACTTACAATTAAAAAGCAATGTTTTTTCATGGAGGTCCAAGAGTGGAAATCCTGACTTCAACAGGATTTAGTCTGATATCACATGAAGACAAACAACTCGGCGAGAAAAGCTGCTGGAATCTTGGTTTAATGGTTACAACAACCTTCAATGAGAATCGTTTCATAAAACTGAACAAAGACCCCTGAAGCACTCTTTTCTTTTTTAAAAGAAAATTATATAAATACTGCTAAGCAGCACTAAACAATATTCCTGGAAAGAATTGTGTTATAATAAAAAGGATATTCATATAAACAGCACAATGAGCTTTTGACCCGAGGGATTCATTTTAACGTTTGCTCAGATGTGATATGCATGACTTCTGTACCTCATGATGCTACAGTTCTGTCACATGATGATTCTCATTAGGCACATTAACATATCTGCACTTTCGCGGATCCGTTCACATGTTACTGAAACTCTACGTGCTTAAAATTAGCTATGAGAATTTCTCTAATCAGCAGCCACAAAAACAGTAATGTTCCCATAGTGTGGGAGACCCTTTCATTCTTCCATCTCTTCTCAGAAATGTCAGCCTTTCCACTGATACACTGCTTCACATACTTTAGACCATTTGGCATTTAAAAATGGTGTTGACATGGATACCTGAGCCTTCCAGACTCTTAGGATCCAGAGTTCCTAAGAGAAAGATTAAAAGGCTGAAAAGAGCTAAAGTGAAGAGTTGTGTGTTGCATGCATAATGTATCTGTAATAATGAGGTGAATTTAGAAAAACGACCAATGTCAGCGCAAAGGTCAAGTTTCACTTTTTACAGCATTTACAAGCTGTAGATGTATAATATTGTAATATCTAACATTTCTAGTTGGTTGTGGGGATATTGAACAGCACTGGAAAAATAAATGTACAGCTACAAGTGTTTAGAACAGTACAAGTCTCACCAAAACAGAAATAAAATATTAGTCGGAGACTAAATTTTACATGTTTTATAGGTTTTAACACAGATCAATAGAAAATGTCATGTTTTATTAATAAGAAAGTAGAAATGTGTGGGTTGTAAAAGTGGTTAATCTTTTCTGTTTAGGTGTCCCTATTATTCACTAACTGAACTGCAAGGACACCGGGGATGCAGAAGAGTTTCAGTGGCGCTAAAGAGGTCGACTTTATGGCAGGCCAATTCATCACACGTAGTTAAAACAGATATTTTCATACACTGCATTAAAAGACGATGGTTTTCTCAGTGCCTGACAATAAATCGGACCAAACGTTTCCTGTTTTAGGTCAGCTATGATTACCAAAATAATTTGTATTTGATAATGCTGGAGAAATACAAGATAACTGAAAATATAAATTATCTTTTGCCTTGGTAGTTTTAAAAATATAAATGCTTTTAAAATGTGTGTATTCTTTTAACTAAAGTATTAATCAAAATATGACTTGGATAACCTTTAAGTCATGATGGACACAGCCACAGACGGCGAAGCTGAAGGAAACGGTAACAATAATGAGACCAAATCTGATTCAATTCCTCATTTTATGTTTTAATTGGTGTATATTTGCAAGTTTTAAAATCTGGATATGACGTATCCTGTCCGTACCACATGGTATCTCAGCACAGACCTGAACATCTGTCTTTTTGACTACAGAGTAATGCGATGATTTTTCCTAATAAACTCAGGCTCTAGGAAATATTATTGGTGTAATCTCAAAAAGAATTAGAAAAGGAAGGGTAGTTGGATTTTATGCAGTAATTTTCGATGCCTATTCAAATAAATGTTGGTGGGGCGACATGAGGCAGAGATGAGTCATGAACCTCAACGCTCGCGTGTCACTGATGCTCTGGCACCACAGCCTGCCACAGTTTACTGACAAGTAGTTCAGACAAATAAATTCAGTTTCCAGGACCGACATGGTGCCATTTGGTCTAACCATTAACCTCTGGATACTGATTCACTGAAGGTGTGCAACTGACTATTTTAAACTTATTTTTTGGAATTCATGCCGTATTTGGGAGGCAGTAAGTGATACTGATCCACTGATCTTTAATAGGGGAAACAGAAACGAGAATTTTTTTAAGAGTCATGTTGGAAAAAAAGAAAATCAAGAACAACATTCAAGAGAAAACACTCCTTCCAGTGTTCTTACATGTAACGTAAGCATATCTGATGCCAAGAACAGCCACATCAGTGAGAATATACTGTCTGTTTGTGTGTGACAGAGACAAAGACAGGCTAGTGTGTTGTGCTTTGCCCTTGTTAAAGGCAGAGATGAGAAATGTCTAAACAGAGATGGTGACATTACTTCTTGGCAGGAGGCTCCAGGGAGACCACAGCGCCTTGACCAGTTACACATGCTCATCCAATCAGATCACGAGCCGCAATGCTAGTGCTGTTCAGTCGGCACAGGCCTCCAAAAGCAACTCCTTCATCACTGAAGTGGAGGTCATGCTGTAGAAACCGGTGCAGTTTGCTGCACCGGTCTCTCCCAGTTCCTTTTTTTGTCCTTAACCACAATCCACATGAGAGAGAAACATTGCACTGTTTGATTATGGACATGAGTGTGTAAAAGAGATAAAAAGGTGTGTGTATTTGCAAGACAGAAATTGAGCACTGGTAAACAAATGGGCTTGAAACAGAACATCACAAAGGTCTTAGAGGAAGGTGGTTTGTTTTCTCGTTTTTTGAGTGTAAGTAGTGCGCACGCTTTCAAGCAAATGCAACGAAGAGAGTGCTTAAGAGTGTACATGTGTGAAAAAGAGCTGGAGGAGAGGTGAAAAGGATAAAGACAAAGCAGAGTGAGGAAACAAAAGCTGGTTAAAGCTCGGTCATAGTTGCATTATGTAATTTACAGGTCAGGCTATACTCATATAGCAACACTTTGTTGCCAGTGATTTTGGTGGTATTGGTGATATTACAGTCTGTTTAAACTCATTTAAATTGGTGGGAGGGGGTATGGGATGCAATAGGAGAAAAAATCTGCAAATGATGCCAATCAAATATTTCCTCATGGAGCCATGCAGACCTCCTTCACAGCACTTTAATACCCAAAACAAGCAAATATATATTCAGGTTGTATTTGCTTTACAAACTGAATTATTGTTTTGTCTCCTTTTTTGCCCCTCAAATCTTCCTCAAAATATGGCACTACAGACTTCAGAGAATGTCTTGTTTTATTGTAAACTATTTAACGTGCTGTAAATAACAAACTGAAAATGAATGGAAGTGAAATAAAATGAAAACCTGTAGCTACTGTTTTTACAAGACCAAAATTATAAAAATCCAAGTTAAAATTGGCTTTTTACAACTGGTTATCATTGTGGGAGATGGTAGAATGGTCAATTGTTAATTTGTCAGTGTTGTGATAGACATTAAAGGATAAAAAAAAACTTTTTGATGAAGAAACGGTTGAATGACTGGCAAATTATTGGCGACAGAAAAAAGACAGAATGTGAAGTGTTACGTCTGGCTCCTGGGTTCAGAACAAAGAACAGAGACAACATTGATTATGCTTTGGGAGAAAACTTAAGCATGGAGACAACAAGTTCAAGTAAGAAAATGTATATTTTATCATTTTTATGTTAGTTTTCATTGATATGTATCTTCTGCTGATGTATGTGTATAAAAGTGAGACTTGCAAAACCACTGCATGGGTTTTTAATATAAATGCCATCCTGGTCAGAGCACAAACTGTTTTTTAGTAGTTTGACTCAGAGGCTGTCATAGTCCAACGGTGTTTATTTACATGTAGATCAGGATCAGCTCTTAATTTACTGTTTTTAATTTACTGGCTTCTCAGATCTTCTGCCCTCAAACAAAATGTCTTCTGACTTCATTCACCTCACTCATTAAATGCTTGGTGTTCACCTTATGAAGCTAAATACCTTCCTATTGCTACTTTTGTTCTGGGAGGCTTTCTCTTCTGGATTTGTTGCTTACATTTTTTAACACATTTCTCTGCCTAGTCGATTGACGCAATAAGTGCTTGTGCTTTTGAGTCAGTTAAAAGCACAAGCACAACTGGAAAGAAAAAACTGTACATGAAGTCCAGTGGAAGAATCCAGGAGAAGCAGCGGGTGAGCAGCTGCAGCAGTGCAAACTGTGCCAGCGGCAGGTTTCATTTCTACATTCATGGATCCATACATATCAAATTCTACAAAGGTGCAATTCTGACACTTTTTAAGATGTAAGGGTATAGATTTCATAAAAAAAAAAACATCATTCTAATGAAGAGTAAGATTTTCTATGGGTTTAATAAATGCTCTTAAGGGATCATTCATAAGATCTGTTGCTAGGAAATGACTAAAAGTGTCACTATTGAATCATTGAGCAATCTGACTGCTTAAGATAACCACATGTGCATCTTGTTTGTTCTTTTTACTGGCATGTTTAACAGCTAGGATGGAAAGGGATTTGAATTTCAAATAGCTAATTTTTTGATTACCTAAATTTGGAAATAAAACTCTGCTAATCTGAACTGTATCCAGGCTAAGAGCTGAAAGTTAAATGACTTCACCTCAGCCACTCCAGAGCCATATTTTTTTTTTATTTGGTCATAAGCCTGAACATGACATCAGATATAAAAGCCACGGCAGATTAGATAAACTTATGCTTTCACTGTGATTCATCTCCACACAGCATGGAGACCAATATTTAATCAGAGAACATGTTCAGCCTCTGTTCGACTTTGGTCGCACCAAGACCTAAACAAACTGCCAACTGTAAGACTAAAATGGCTTTACCCACTTTTGCCTTGCATGTCACAATGGGATCTTCCTTTCAACTGGAGAGAATAAGTGAGAAAACACAACAAGCCCAGAGAACTGATGAGGCAGGCAAAACAAGAGCTCTGCTACAGCAATGTCCAAAAAACCCACATCTTTCTGCATAGCCTCCAGAAATAATACATGAGAGAATGTCTTTGACAAAAAAAAAAGACTTTTAAGCTTTAAGACATGAAGTTAGTTCAAAGCCGTCTGTGTGTAGGACGCAACTATTTTTAGACAATTCTGAAAGAATAAAAATCAAAGGAAGAGAGGAAGAAGATTTACAACCTGAAAAGAAATGGACCAACATTGAGATGGCTGGTTCTCACATAATTACTTCACTTTAAGATGTTCTTGTTTCAGTTTTAAATCACAGCTAGGTATGCTTGGTAATAAAAGTAGCAGTCTGAATTTAAGGTTCTGTCTTTAACTCATTTTTCCAGGATTTGACTCTGGACTTCAAGATCTCAAAAAAATTTGTTTTGTTGTCGTCTTTAGAAAAAGCACACTGTGTTGAGATGAGGTTCCCGCAATACAAGTTTGTGAGGTGAAAGCCTCTCAAAACTGACTTGTAATAGAGGCTGTAGAAGATTTTTTTTTTTATTTTTTATTAATTAAAAAGTGTATCGGTGAGAGATGTGGATCCTGTAAACTCCTCCACAATTGGTGGCAGAGACTTTTTATTGTGTGCACCATCATTATGGAACACATAAGTTCTGTTATTCCATTATTAAGTCAAAAGCAAACACCCATTTTTTTAATTTGGGCTATAAAAAATTAAACTGTCGGGATTTATCATATTTAATGTTTTTAACTGCTTTTTAACTTTTTAAAATTTTTGTTGTGTTTTTTTTCTGTTCTTTTCTTGATAGCACATTAGTTTGAATTTAAAATCAAAGAAAAATATTCTTCTTATTGTGTTATTTTTTTGTCAGAAATCCAAGAGAAAAAAAAAACTTGTCTGAAGAGCTTCACTATATTTCTATCAGTGTCTCACAAGAGGGAGTACAAGGCAGTGAACTACGTTGTTTCATAGATCTGAAGCTGACAGCGTATTACCAGCCATTGTAAATTGCTTTTTCACTCTCACCACCTTCTGTTTTCAATCAAACTCAAACATTTTGCCAAAGTTTCACGTGGCTAAGCGGACGCAGAAGCCCGACCTTGCAGTTGGTCAGTAATGCTATATTTATTAGAATTGCTGACATTTTTTATTATTATTATTATTATTAGGACCTTCATTAGCACAGGTCTCATTTACATCAATTAGATCGCAACAAACAGCAACAGTGTTGCTTGGATCATCAACTCAGTGAGTGAGTATGAGTCCATTAACTAAATAGGATCTGGTTGCCAGGATACAGATCTTTTCCTTTTTTAACAAAACATGACTTTAATGTTAATTGCTTAAATGAATTTGGTATCAAGTTAAAGAGACCATTTCATTTTTAACGATTCCCCTCATTAAATAACAAAAAGCAATGCTTTGCAGCTGTACAAATAAAAAGAGCACAAACTCAACAGAAATTGCATTAGGAGTTAAGATAAAGTATACAGCAGCTTCTAGTACAACACTATTAAAAAAACACTTTAGCATGTTTTTATAAAAACTAAACATTAAAATTTCAAAAGAGGAAAATGCTCTCAAATTTGAGCATGAAGTTAGAAGTGGAAAAACAAGTTGTACTTGAGATTTATTGGAAGGGTGATTAAAATATCACTAATAGTTAATGATACATACAAGCTTGGATTAATCAGGATTTTAGAGGAATATGCATCAAATATATTTTTGGAATCTGGATGAGATTAAGGATTTTGTTTTGGAGGCAAAAGTGAGAAGATACCTAAAAAATAAGTTATATGTCATGAACAATTATTTAGTCACGTAGATTTTTAATTTTCTCTTCTGTAAAATGAAATATTTCACTCTAAGAAATTACACAAAAGACAAAATATCTGCACCGATAATTGTGTTCAAAGAAGTTTTTTTTACATTTACAGTGGAAAATTTTACTACTGCAATAAAAATGACTGATTTCGTTTTTAGGCATCTTCACCAGGGAAACCTTGGTTGGCATGGTGCTTATTCATTTTTAACAATAAGCTTGTATGACTAGATTCCTCACTGCATGTTTCAGGGTTAAGCATGAGCTTTAAAGCTAGCTATTTAAATGAGTACTGTCAAGTCTAAATGTGCGACACAACGAGCAAGAGGAAGGAGGTTAAAGAGTGAATTACAGCCTGGCTTGTCTGAGTGCCGGGCAATAAAAGTCTGACCTCTGAATCATTTACAGCACATTTGTCGCAAACACACGCGAGTTCAGTGCCATCGAGTCTCTAGACAAATAGACAAGCATATACAGGAATAATATACATAATAATAGTATATGACAATGAGTCATCAAAAGAAGGACTTGGGCTCTTAGACAACTGCCTGCTATATGTATATAATTATGTATATTATTCCTGTATATGTCTTTTTGTACATCCTTTTCTTCTTCATGTGTTATTTCCTGTTCCATTTCACTTAAATTCACATAATTTATTTATCTGTTCTGATTATTTCTTTGCATGTGTGTATTACATAGGCTGTTAGCATCTGGTGTGAATTTCAGGCCAATACAGATATTTGAAATATATTTACTAAGAAAAACATTTGATGTTTTAAATAATTATTTTCCTGGTTGTATGTGTGGAAGAGTCAATATGAAGCTTTTAAAGCCAGACAACATTGGCCCAACTGTCAAGTTTGGTGGTGGCAGCATCATGCTGTGGGGCCTGCTCCACTGTCAGTTGTGCTGTGCTTTCCACCGAGCGTATGGGACAATAAAATGACAAGAACAATCTCAGAATTCTTCAACTTCTGATCAAATTAACAGACAGAAAGTCAGAACTTTTGAAACAAATTAGTTTTCCAACAGCATAAAAATTCCTATCACATCACAAAAATAGTTTTGAATAAATTAGGTTACTATTAAGCTTCTATAATGAACATAGACTTTTTCAAATAATATGAATAATATGCATAGTATGAACTATGCCAAAAAGTAGAATCGGTCATTTTGAAAAACTGCAATAAATTCTGATAAGAATTGGTTTGAGCCTGTATGCAAAAGTTTTAATCTTGAGTAAATCAAAGAAAACTATTGAAAAAAAATTTCTATTTTAAAATTGAAACTGAGACAGTAAGCTATGATATCCATCCATCCATCCAGGATGAAAAATTGGAAATGAATACAGGGTTTTTGCCAGTGATTAGTCAATACAAACCTCTGGCCAACATTATATATTACCAGTGCATAGCAGCAGTTTTTATTTTGCTTTCTTCTTCTTGTTGGATCAAGCCAACGTTCAGGCATTTGTGCCTTTTTGTTTTGTTCTGTATGAAAAGGAAAACAATAACCTCCCTGATAACCTTTCGAATACAGAATTCATTAGAAGGCAAGCTTGTGGTTTTCATGTGAAATAAATAACTGCAGCCTCTTGAGGCTTTATGATGGCAATCGTCACAACATATCAATAGCACTTATTTTGCTCAGAGGAAAGTCAGAGGTGAAACTAAATTTCTTCTTTATGAAGAGTAGAGGAGATTGGCTTACAGAAAACCCGATGCAAGTTGCAGATTTGGGTTTGGCTATGAAACTGTTGACACCGAGAGAGGCTGTCATGTCGAATACCATCGTGTCTTTTACATACAGCATCTATAAACACAAAAGATTTATACAGCAGCTGCAGCAATTGCTGGGGAAATTACAATCAGTGCAGGGAGCAGGCAGAAATGTGTGTATATGTCCTATAATATGGTTGAAAAGGCTAATACATCCTGCAGGGGATCTCTGATCATGCATGCACCAATCTACATTTTACATCTGTAATGCTGTCAGAGATGGAGAAAGATTGCTTCAGACTGGCCAATCAAGTTGGTAATTAGTTGCATTAGACATTTCCGTAGGAAGGCAGAGTTAAAAGGCATGCAGATTAAAATGAGCTGCTGCTAATCTCAATTCTGTGAACATTTTTGAGAGGAGGGAATTATTATGCTCCCAGAAACAGAAAACCTCTAAAGAAAAGGTTCTGTAAAATCACATTTCAGATTCCCTGAAGACATTTTTAAGAATCCCTAAAGCACGGGACCTGTGATTCTCACATGCTACAGAAGCACAGAATGGTTCTTTCAGTTGCACAGGAACCTGATGGTCTTAGTCAAAAGCTCTTCTGTTGGAAAAGATGGAAACCTTTCACTATAAATGGATACATTCTGAGTAATTCAGTTAACACTGTTTTGCATGAGCAGTTCCAGTTTCTCTCGCACAACAGAACTATCTCCACTTTACTGTAATGTAGACAAATAATCAGCAAGTGTTTGAAGACAAAGTGACATAAATAACTTAATCACAATTTACTAGATTTTATTTTACGCTAAAAAAAACACACACACACATGAAATCGCTACAAGAACTAACTGGTTTAAAATGTATTTGGATCAGGTCTACTCTGCTTTTTACTTTAACAGAATAAAGGGAATATAAGCAGTGTTCAAACTGGACCTTCAAGCAGGATACTGTTTTACGTTTTACGACTTTAAACTACCAGTAAATGACATGCATCCTGAGGTCCCACCATGGAGTCCTGATCTCTCCAAAATACTTTCAGTTTGTTTGCTGGTTTCACACTGTTATAAGTCAGATTTTTAACCATTAACATTGACATAAAGGGACAACTAAACTAAAAAATCTGCAAATATTTGAGATGGAACATCTCAAATATTTGTAACCATTTGTAACTCCATGGTTTTAGACCAACCTTAGTTATTTGACAGTCAACTGGTGCATATTGCTGCTGTAAGACTCTGTTGCAGCATTAAAAAAATATGTAATTGTGATTCCAGAGCTGAATGGCAATATTGATCATTTCATTTCTTTTTTTTTCTTGGTTCGTCATAATGTCCTCAGAACTCTTTACCTTTAGCATCTGAGAAACCAAAAATCAGCATCAAGTGAAGGCATTGGAGGGAGTGGAAGTCCATCCAAAAGGCCAAATTTTAAAATTGAATATTCTATCAAGTACTGCATTCAAGCTATATAAAAAATATCAACTAAAAATCCCTGAAATTTCAATGCTCTATGCTTTTTCCAATGACATTGTGTCTTCCTATGCCATCGAAACAAAAAGACACACAACAGTTTGACATGAATATAAAGCACCAGTTGGTAATACGATGGTAAAAATCACAACCAAATTAAGACAATTAGAAAGACAACTTAATTCATAAATTGATATTTCAATCATTGCCGTCATTTTGTGGGACTTAGCAATTAGGCACACTGCTGCCTACCCTTTAGACAGCAGTGAAATGGGTTCACTCAGTTCTGTGAACCTTTGGATACCTGTGAAAGAAGCTGGCTGGGTAGCAGCTGGCAACAAGAGGCGGACAGTAAATGACTCCTCAGCAGTGGGAATAAAACAAGCAGCTGCTTGGGCAGTGTGTGGTTTGGCCTGTCTCTGAAAGAAGCTAAGCTGTGATTATCACAATGCCAATACAGGCTACACAGTGATGTTAACCAGAACAACTAGCTGACTCTTAGTGTAAATCTACAGCATGGAACCCTAACAGAAGACCTCGGAGGAGGGACAAAACAGTAGCATTTACATTTCAATGTTTCTGCACTGAATGTATGTTACATGAAATGAAAATTAGCCAGTATCTTTAAGGCTTATATCTGGGTCGACAGTTCATTTGCAAGTTTGTCTACATTCGTTAGGTGGTGAAAAAAGATTTGCGGGTTAATTACTCAGGCTATCTGCCTGGGAGAAAGCTAGTCAGAATGATTGTTGCATTACAAACATTTCACCCGTTAGCAACTGTAAAAGAAGCGTTGCCTTAGTTAGAGGAATAAGTGATGCTCCGGTAGGTTCTGTATCATAACTCTTTGTAATTTTTTTTATTTACTTTAATTCCTATGTTTGAACAGTTCAGCAGACACAGCATCAAAGCAGTTTATATTAAAACTCAGAAGAAGGGAAATGCAACTATTTCGCTGCTCTAATACCAACCCAATTCAGGGTAATATATGTTTAACCTTTCAGAATTTCCTTGGGGATTTGCCACACTTTAACTTTGGAATTACAAAGACAGGACCACTTAGCTGCAGAGTATTTCACTAAAAAACTGAAATTAAACTGATTCATATTAGTTCTGTTGCTTTACACAGTTTCCAAAGACAAAATAGAAACCCACCAGAGAATGAGGAGTCTAACACGTTAAACTGCCCTTCTGAACTTGTTGAGTGATTTGCCAATTACTACAGGTTTGACAAGACTGCTTTATACCAGATTGTAAACTTCCCCTTGTAGATTATAGACCACAGTAGCTTCAGTGACAGTAACATGGAGTCAAAACATACAAGGTGCTTCTAGGAGAGATCAAATTGTTACACAAGATAAAGTGGCTGTCAAGAGAGAAACTCATATCTCTGCTCCTTCAGGGAATCAATAATTGCACAGTTTCCATTCAAAATTGCATGTGGCATTAATGGATGTGCTGCATTTGTGCAGTAGAATCTAATTTAACTGCACCTGCACCCTTAAACATGCAACTGTTTGCTAAATTTCTTAATGAAAATTTCTTATTCATGTTGTATATGACAGCTGCTGAAATGGAGGTTTATTTTAGCTAACGCAGGACATTTGATGAAAAGATGCATTAAAATGCACCATACTGTGATGCACACTGTTGGCGCAGGCAGACATATGGCCCAGCAGGGGAGCTGAGTCATGTCAGTGGGCTGGATGTGGGCTCTTTGTAGGTCAGAGGTAAGTTGTTGCCATGTCTGCCAAAGAAATGACGAACATCCAGCAAGTCAATGAAAGGACAGAGATTTAAAGACAAGGGGAAACATTACAAAGGATTTTAGTTCTCACTTTCATACACACTAGAGTCCAAGAGAACATTTCCTCACAGGTCATGTGTTAACGCTGCTGTATGTTTTATAGGTAAAACCCTCTACAACTGAGTCTAACTGAATGCATATGTTGTCTTGGAGATAGCCCAGGGCAGAATTTGGTACATGTTTCCATTCAGCAACTTGTTCCATTTTAACAAAAGCAGCATGAGAAATCAAAGTCATATGAATCACTTCTTCTGGGCAACATTTATTTCTTGTATATGGTCTTCATCGGGTCTAAACATGAGTCTGCTTTCTGTTTATTATTTTTTTTATTAATTATTACTCCACTGATCACTCATCTATCTTTAGTAAAACAGATACATCTGTTTTGTTGTTAATTAAACTTTACACTGTCTTCTCTAACACCAGCTACACAGATATCCCCGCAGACGCCTAAATCCTCTGAGATGGAACAGAGACAATAACAGGTGCAGAGACGGGCTGGAAGGAATAATATTATGATGTTAATAAGAGAAAAGCAGTTTTAAAGAACGAAACAGGCAGAAAGACATTGTAAAAGGATATTGTAAACTATATGAACTGCTTAATTTGGTCCTATGGAATGGATGGTAGGGTCAATGACTGATCTTAATAACCTTTTTTGTGGCCTTAATCCTAGCTTGGTGTTACAAATACAACTTATTACACTGATACTTATAAAACTGTATAAGGACAAGCTCAAGGCGTTCTGAAGCAGCTTTGGTATGATATTTAAATCAGAATCCTTTGCTTCGATAACAGAATAGCTTTCAGAAATTCATTTGCCATTATTGTTTCATAAAGAACGGCATGAGGAGATGAACAACTCAGATTTTATTTGTAGTGCTGAAGTTGATGGCAAACAACACCTCCATTCACATTTAGCATCCCGCTGAATGTTTTAACTCAGCTGTGCAGGATATCGCTGTATCCCCTACAGATGTATTAATGGTCAGATGGAGCACAGAAGTGACTTGTCTTTGCAGGTTTATGACAAAAATGGTTTGCAAATGAGGCTATTGTTATGAATTCAGCCACAACAGCAGCATGATGGGATGCAGATAGCAGCTGCACTGGAATTAAATGGAACAATTGGTTGGAGAACTGGCAGCCTGGAGTGGGTGTGAAAAACCTCTGCAAGACACTGAAAACTATCTGTGACGGAAATGTAACGTCATGGTGTGATTTTATTAAGTTTTGTGTGAAGAAGGCCTAAAGGAATGTTCATTTAAATGTTTGTTTTATATCAGGAGATATAATTTCACACCAAAGTCACAATAAAGCGCAAGATCCTGTGCCTGTAGGAGGGGTTGTTCAAGTGTAGGCTTGCTTTAAACCAAAAAATGCACTTCCTTTGTATATATTGAAATATCAAATAAAATGATAATTTAACGGAAGACCTACTACTAACTACTCCTGTTGTTAGACCTGTTAAACAACTTGTTCACATGTTTTTCTACCAAGGGATGAACAGGTCTGAACCACGGTGTTTTCTTAATATGGGTGCAGGTGCAGTTAATAAGAGATGACACAGAAAATACAGACAACGTGCATCCCTGGAAGAGCCCTGCTAATCACAGAGAGGTCATTAGTGGCAATGAGCAAAATGATTTTAATGATACTGCTCACAGATGTGTAATGTGTTTTTTTCAGACCTGCCACACTGCGTATTAAAGCGTGCTATAACTGCGAGCTTATCATGAGATTGGCTCTCTTAGGAGAGCTTCAACAAGCTTCTTAGCTGGTGCCAAGAGCTGGTGACATCATGCTCTATTTCTGGCTTTCAAATGGAGCATCAAGAAGCTAAAAGGTATCCATTAATGGGGACCAGCTGCATTGTAAAGGAAAAAAAAAAAACACAACCAGTCAATACCAGAGTCCTGGCTGAGGACTCAGCGGAAGCTTTAAAATAACCCAAATCGAATTAGAACCTTTTTATTCGACATGCCATTGTTGGAAATTAATGTCTAAATCCCAGATAATCCTCAACCAGAGAGAACTACTGGTTTACATTTTGAGATGCTGAAGCATGCATCTTGTTAATACGCTGCCTTTATCACAGCTGGAATCAAACTAACCAGGCTTTGGCTTTTGCGGGTAAAATTACATTTCCAGGTCAGCATAGTAAGGAGCATTAAGTATTGGTCTTAACCTCATTTCTTTCTGCTCACTTTAGAGGATCTCGGGGGACCAGTCCTCTAATTCATTCAGGCAAAGCCAGCAAAAAGAGTGTGTGTGAGGACGGGATAATGTATGTGTGTATGTGGACGAAGGTTTGAGAATTTCTTGCCTCCAGTTCTGAGTCATAACCAAGGTTTTTTCCCGCAGTGATGCAAACACAACACCCCGCTCTGTTCCCACCTACACAAATATAGGCTCAAACACGTGCACTTCTGCTCACAGGAGGAGATGACATCAAAGAGCTCCAAGTGCGTCAAACTCAGCAATGTAATTTCCAATTATTCAGGCTTTTTGGGGAGAAACAAACCATAAAATTCTATTTCTTCATCTAAAAGATGAAAACGAGAAATTTGAGACAATGAGAACGCAACAAATGTTATTCAATACAGGTAATTTGATCATTGTGAAGACAGTGTGAAAACATCCATAACATTTGTTTTGTCTAACAGTACATGTGATTAATATTTGATAAATTACAAAGTAATTTTGCATTAATATTTTCAAAAATGAGTTTTTCTTTCATTTTCATTTTTTTTTTTTATGTTATATACATAACAAATGGCTTGCTGTTGACTGACGTGTTTATTGTTTGAAAATGTAAAAGGCAAAAAGAGAAAGATCTGATGATTCAATATTTGACAAGCCTGTTATAGATCAGTAAAGATGTTCATTTTTACCAATCTCTGTCCAACTGATTGGTGCGGCAGCGCTCTATATGGATGAAGACTGTAAACCAAAAAACCTTATGGAAAAACTTTAACAACTTTGTGCAATGGAGAATGGGTGAATTTTCGTCCAAGGCAACAGGTTGGTGTGTGTGCGTGTGTGTGCGTGTGTGTGCGTGTCTGCAAGCAAGACGTTCAGGTTCAGATGATGCTCAGGTTTTATATACATATATCTATATATCTGTCTCTTTGTGGACCAGCTGCTCAGAACATGTTTTTTTCCCATGCTTACTATCTGCTAAAACTAATTTGTTTCCTTACAAATGTTGTCTGAGCCAATCTACCAATAGATTGTTAGACAGCATTAACAAGTCATCCAGGAGCTCCAGAATAACACCCAACTCTGTAGCTGCTACTTATGAAATAAATTCACTGACTGTTATTGCAAATATTTAATGGTATTTATTGCTGTCAAGATCGGAACAATCAGTTATCAGGAGTTATTACTTTTTCCACAGAGCCATGTTGGCTTGGATAGATTTAAATAAATATCACCATTTTAAACTTTTTTCTGTTTTTAACCCTACTTTTTACTTTCAAACTGAAATATTTCATTCTAAAACTGAGATTTTTCAATATTTATCTTTGTTATTTTAACTGCAATTTAGGTCATTTAATATTCCAAATGTGATGATTCATTAGTGTCAAGGACATGGCATTACTTGGAATTAAAATTGCCTAGCTGTGCTTTGAGATTCATTAAATAAATGAATGAGTTTTTAACAGCTTACTGTTGATATAACAATAGTTATATTACATCATTTCTATTTTATAGTTTGTCCCTCATTTAGCCAGACTATGATCTAGACATAACTAAACTAACGCACATACAACAGATTTCACACTAGAAGAAAACATACTTATTGACATATAGTATTTTATTTCCAAAGTAATTAAAAAAGGCAAATTAACCAAAAACTCTTATTAAAACGCACCAAAGGTTTTTTTATTAGCTTTCATCAAACATATCAATCTCTCTCCATCTCAATTTACATTTGACGCTGCAAATACACAAGAGTTAAGTACAACTGTTTTATTTTTTTATTAATTGTTAATACTACGTGACACACCAACTTAAGCAGCTTAGGAGAGATAAACGAAATACAAGACACCCGACATCCTCGTAAGAGAAATTTACAAGGCAGCCTTTGCTTAGCATGTCAGCTGGAGAATATTAATAAAAGCTGACGAGGGTGGCAAACAAATAACTGGCTGCTTATGAAGCTGAAAAAAGAAAATACAAACTCCTAAAATTAGAACACAATCAGCCAGTAAGAGGGATGACGCAGTCTCTCCAGGGACAGCAAGAGGGACGAGACTTTCTGTTATTGGGTGGGGGGGTTTGATGAGACACAGTGACAATTATGGCAAAGCAGTTGAGAGGTTAGGGTCAGATGAGAGAGCAGTGTGTCAGTAAGCTGGAAAAAGTGGGAGTAAAGGGTGAAATTAGAGGCTGTCTGCAAGATGGCAGGTCGTTCCGAGGAGACTGTCAGAAAAATCCTTTCACTTTGCATTTCTAAATTGTGTTAAGCTGCTAAGTGAGGTTACATCAATGACTAGACACCACATTTGTTTTATTTTTTGGTCACCTCTGATTTTGTCAATTTTCTTCTACAGCTGTCAGTCAAAGTCCAATACTTTAGTTTTAGTTCTCTCGTTTATTTGATTAAATCTTCCTTTTTGCTTTCCGTGCAGTCCAAGTCCTTCCCTACTTCTCACAGTCATATCATTTCAGTTGTCTCCGTTTGAAGCTTAGTTCTATTAAGAGTTCTGTGTCTGCAGAGCCACAGTGTGTTTTTGGTTTTTCAACACAACAGATACAACCATGGTTAAAGGAAAAACTACCTCCGTCAATTCAAGGGTTTCATATTTTAGGAGACTTATCGTAAGATGTAATCATCATTGTTAATGGTCATAAAGCACCATTTGGAATAATTGTTGGGTAATTCAAAGCGTTATGAAGTTGAATTTTACATGCTAATGTGATGCTTAGCCAATTGAACAAAGTATCACAACAGGCACATGACATTGCTTAAAATGTTAAAGATCACAGGGTGATGGATGCAGTTCATCTCTTACATCTTTGCAGCTTCCACAATATTGAAAATACAGACTAACTGAGACCATCAATCTATAAAACATTTATATTTATAAAATTGCAAGAGGCACAAAGTTTGACTGCATATACTGCAATAGTTGCCAAAGACTCATTATGCATGGGCCAACATTAGGCATCCAGGATTTGAAATCACAAAAACTTTACACCGCATTATTTCTATGATGCCACAGTGACCCGGGTTTTCTCCAGCTGTGCTGTTCACTGCTTTGACAGTCAAAAGATCCTGCGCTTTATTGTGGTTCTCACTTTTCTCTCACTTACAAGCAAAGCAGCTGCTTAGAAAGAGCAGAAGAAAAAAGTGAGGATATTCTGCACTATATTCCATTTATCTTAAGGCTAATACAAAATGTTGCTGGTGTTTGGTCTATGTTTTATCTTCATGTATATTTCAAAATAACTAAGCGAAAGACAAACAAATTATTCTAAGTGTAATGTGGTCCATTATTTTTGCAATGATATAAATAAATACAGATCTACTACTACAAAAGAAAGTAATTACATCCTGTCATATGTTTCAGGTTTGATCCAATTTTAGGGTATTTTTTCTGAAGCTATTGTTTATAGCAGAATATACTGGTGCATACCTAATGCTCAAATATTACATAAACATTTCTCAAAGTCATTTTAAAACACTACCAAAGCACATTCAGTCTTAGAGAAATCTGACCACAGTTAGGTGCAAAATAGTCAACCTTATCTTGTCTTGGTACTAAAATCTTTATGATCATTTTTATTATAATATAGCTGAAGAGAAATGCACAAAGTGAACTTCTTATGTGTGAATAAATGTTGTCTAGTGCTACTCTGTTGTTGGCTTTAGTCTCAAATAGCCCCTTGTGTTTTGTTTCAACCTACAACATTGATTTCTTCCCTCTTATGTGTTGTTTTATATCCAACTGATTTCTACAATTTAGGCTTTGTGTTGAATATCTGAGGCCATGAGACAGAGCTGAAATAAATAAACACCCAGATGCTGCTGCCTTGTTAGGTTGATCTATGTTCCTGCTACTTAGCCACTTCACAACACTATTACAGTCTAGTGCGCTGATCATCAGCGAGATAATTACATCTGCTATATGGTCATGAATAGTCTCTTTCCAGATAACAGTCGACCAAAACCATATGCTGGACGCCGGTACCAGCAATGACTCACCCACAGGACTAGACCTGTCTCATCTGACCCTAACCTTTGGAGAATATTGATCACGTATCTCTGATGGAGCCATTCCAGTCACTCTGTATGGCTCTGCATAGTGTTTATGTGCCAGGAACCTGTCCATGTCCCTGCCGAAGACTAAAGGCAGACGGGAGTTAAAGGGGAAGACGAGAAACAAGGCTTTCTGGGTAAACTAAATGGTAAAAAAAAAATAGATGGGTTCTACTTTTGAAAACAATATTTACAAGCAGGAGAAATGGTTCAAATGTGTTAATCACAGTGTTAACACAGTGAATTGAAAAAGCATCGATAAAACTTTAACTTTGTACATTTTGTCATCTTATAATATCTGTTTTTTTATTTTTTCTTAAGAAATATCTCACAGTGGCTTGAATTTGGATTTGTATGACCTCAAATAAAATTCAATGTGAATAACTGCCTCCTAAAATCACACAGTTCGTATTTATGCTCCATCTGCTCATACATTATTACAAATAAAAGGGTGTAAATTCAGCTGATGTCAAAGGTTTGTTAGATAATAGTCAACAAATGTCATAAAGTTGATCCAACACAGAAATCAGGGCAGAAATACAGTTGAAGTTTAGGTTATAAAATAAAAAGCAAAACGTTAAACATCTCATTTTGCACTGATCAATCATCTGAAGAACCAACAAAAGTCCATCTAAACTGACAGGACAGGAAAGTCAAGTAATAATCCACATGAAATACATTAACCGCTGTGGTTGTAACTTGAGAAAAGCAGAAACAGTTCAGAGTACTAATCCTTAACAAAGCCACTGTGTATAGAACAAAAGATCACAGTGAACAGAGAAATGTTATGTTTTTCTGCATGACATCGTCAGTTTCAGAGGTACACTTATGTATTCTGAAGATTGTCAGCACTTGACTTTAGAGGAGTCGGCCATCGTTGCTTTTCCTCTTTCAAGGCTTCTCCTCTCGTCCTGAGGTGCATCAACCACACATCTAGCCTGCAGGCGCCGTGAACTGGGGCACAAACAATAACAGTAATCATGGAAAATCATGTGCTGCTCCGGCGGAGAAGACCAGCTGACTGGCTGCTGAAGCCCTCGGGGTTTGCAGTACAAGCAACAGTGAGAGAAACGATGAGCAGAGAAATGAAGGGAAGAAGGTGGATGGATCCAGCTCCCCATCCATCTTCTGGACAAGCTTAGTCATCTTTATTTCTACACAGAGCTTTCGTCATACGCTCTTCCTCCTTTCTCTCACTGAACACTCTGTATTCACTAATCACCACCAGAGAGATCCACAGATTATCACAATCCATTATAATAAATGCTAATTTTGAGATGTAAGCATAAAAGCACCTATATTAAATCCTTTTGAGGGATTGCATTGTATCTTTTTTTCTAAAACGTTTGCCAACTATAAAAGCAACTGTAATGAATTAAACTATAATTTTGCTGCTAAATTTAAACAGCAATCATAGCAGATATGTGCAGAAATCAGACAGGACCAGTGCGTATTACAGCAGGTGCACAAGCTATGAATGAGAAAACCACAGATCGATTCTCTGTTCTATACAGCAATTTGGCCAGTCTTAGTTTTCACTACAGCAGTGTTGTTGGCTGGTGTCTCATTACTGCATGACTGGCCAGATAACAGCACTCAGATCAACATTTGGATGCTGTAAGGTCATGCTGAAGGTGCAGAGAATCTCCATAAACAAGAGTTTTAAATGTTCTAAAATGCAGGCATTTTAGAAGATGTCTGAATCGAAAACTTTAAGGAACAGTTCCTTGGAAAAAAATAAAAATCAAAAATCATTTTGTCACCTTACAAGCATAATTCTCAGTGTATTTATTGATATTTTTGTCTATTTATTCCTTCCCTTCCACGTCAGCGTTGGCCCTTCACGTAAAACCGTTATAAAATTAATCGACTTTTGTGGTTGTAATGTGACAATACTAGAAGTTCATGTACAAGTAAACCCAACTGTAGCTATGACTGAAGTTTGTGTTTTCATCACCTTCTTAGATATAAATATCAGTCTCGGCTTGTCCGAACACCTGCTGACCACTTATGTGGTCACACACAAAGACAAACGCAGAGCCTGTACACGCTGCATTTTCAGGTCAACAGGAGCCGGAATTCCTCCTCTATAACATCTGCTCAATAGGTGATAAGACGTGTATTTCTGGAGGACTGCAGCTTGGTGGCAGTGAGGAGGATTAGCTGCAGCAGAAGTCTTCATGAACTGTGTTTGGCAATAGGAAATAGCCAGCATGGGAAGCTGGCTGTGGCCCGCGGGGCCTTTCTACAGTAATGCACAGATGAGTGCTCCGGAGAATGTTGTTGGTCCGCCAGCTCGCTCGTCTGTGACACGACAGGGGTCACTGGGGGATGAAGGAGGGTTACATCGTACTCCAGGCAACGGTTTGTCTACACGCTCTGTGTGTCTTTTCCTTCCACTTTCTCAGAACCGAGTCCATCGAGTATAAGTGACAACAAAATAATTAAAAGGAACAAGCTATGGGTAAAGAAGCAGCATCACAATCATTTAAACAACCTTTAGCTATCACACAAATAGTTTTCAGTGCTCATTTTAAATTGTTTTATCCAAACTTAATGCTATATTTATCCTTTGATGATATATTAGCATTTCCTCTGATGCTATGGTCATCTGCTGTGTTTCACACTGAACCAAAGTCGCACTGTAACATCACTCAGAAGATTGTTCAAGTTTAGGTTAGTATACTACTATACAGCTAAACAGCTACTGGATGTAATAAAAGCAAATAAGGTGCCAGATTTTATGGAATATTGTTGGAAAAAGAAAATCCAGAGACATTGTGGATTTGTGTCATTAGGACATGCTTCCTTATCCGAGCAGGGTACAGAATGGCAGTCATCTTTTTTTTTTTAGCTATGAAACAATGCTTACATAAGGCGATGCGACTAAATATCAATACAAAGCAGCATTCGACTGGCCTTATAACTGATTCCTTCTATCACAAGATTCATAACACACCAATAAACTTGTTTGTTTTTTTTTAAACAAGCACTATAATTTTGAGCAGAAATATGGATCAGCAGCCAAGAAGAGTAATTGTGAAAACGGGAGGTTAAGGGTTCAAATTTGTTTCAGCTGGTGCTGCAATGCAATATCTCACATAGTTTTGCAATGTGTCTGTGTTGCTTTCAGATGCATTTGCAATTCCGGCTTTCTCAACATACCCAAAGTGTGCATTTAATTAAAGTGTTGATTATGCATGGAGATTGATTTTTAAGTAGACATTCACAACAGCTCTTCTGCAATAATTGCAGTGACTTGTAAAGCTAATGGTGGCTTCTGCCATTCCTCAGCTTGGTAAAAACAAAACTAGAAAATATAAAAGCCTGAAGATGAGGAGGGGAATGGATGGGTACTGCTGGATTGTTATGCATGAAATTGAGAATGGGAGGGGAGTGTCCCTGGAAGTGTCTAGTGGGAATGGCAAATGTCACTCCCTTCAGTCGAAAGTGTCACAGTGAGCTGGAGAGCCGTGACCTCCGATGGAAAATGAAAAAAAAGGAGAAAAGACAGAGACATAGGGTAGAAAAGCGCATAACAGAAGAGCCAAAGACGGCAGAAACAGAGAAATGAAGGCGAGGTGAGGAGACCGACAGGAAAAAAGAAAGTTTATGGTACATCTAATCATGCTAGAGCTCTCGGCTTTAGAAACAAGAGAGTGATATCAGTAAAAGCACATTTGCAGGCTGTCTACTGCCTAAATGAGGTCGGTTCTGTCCCGGAAAAAAATCTGCTTCTTCTCATCCATCACCTCCTTTGCTACCAAATAAAAGAGAAGGACCTGAAAGCAATCTACTGGGCTCTAATTCAGTAGATTGCTGAATTAGAGCCCAATTCAGCAATTGGGCTCTAAAAATGTGCAATATACATCCATTTTAATGATTTACACACATAGCAAAAATCATTAGGGTTTAATTCTAAATCAAGACATTCACACAACACCCATGCAGTAGTGTTGGCTGCTTCCATCACATTTAAATAAAAAAAAAAAGCAGAAAACTCTGTTGAAACATGTCTCTGGCAAAAAGCCTCTGTATGATTACCAAGGCTTAAAAAAATGGCATCACAAACCATTTAACTAAGATGGAGATTATACAGGCCAATAAGAAAACAGCAGATTAATTAACAGAATGGTTTGTGCCAGGACATTTCTAGCAGGATCTCACTGACAGCTAATTTAAACCAGACACCAGGAGAGGCGCTTGAGCAGTATGTCAGCTCTGTCATTACACTATGATGAACAATACATCACAACAGTGATTTACTGCCAGAGGAGATCAGAGAAATTGTCTGATAATGGAAATGTTATTTCACTTTGACAGGATGGAGTACCTTGGCTGGGGTGTTAAGTTGTGGTAAATTCTTCGGTGCTGCAGATCTAAATAAGCTATTTCAAAATAAAAACACTGTGTCTCTGGGTTAATTTAACACAGAAAGATATACTTTTCATGCTAAACAGATTAACTGTTTGAGGTCATGGATCTTTAAAACCATGTGGATTAAATGTGATGCATCACATGTGAACAGAGTCTATTCTCTGTCTACAAAAAAAAAAACTCCCGAGTGTCCAGGAATCAGAGTGAAAAGACTTACTGGATCTCTTTTTAAAAGTGCTAATCTCCACTTCCCAAAGGAAATATTATGTAAGATCTTTCTCTTTCCTCACATTGTGCAAAAATGAACTAAGTGCACCAACATTTTCATCTTATCACTATTCTCTACACAGATTTGATTCACAGCCTCTGAGCTACTAACCTAGACAGTGATAGCTCCGTAACTGTCTAGTTATATAAGGGTTAGCAAACTTCACAACTTCAGGGATTGACTACACTACTAGCTGAAACACACTGCGATCACTACAGTGCTCCCAATATAGAAACATCTAGTGTTGATGTTTCTTCTGTCACTGCAATGTTTTCACTCTATATACAACTAATGCATATTTAATTACTAAATAAACCCACATTTTAGTCCTACATAGCAATAAATCTTACCTAATAGATGAGAATAAATTAAAATATGAGTACTAAACTATTTCATTTTAATAAGCTAACTGAATTAGCTTGAAAAAGAGGGTCACCTTTAGCTCAGAAGCATGTAGAAGTCAAAGGGAATGCTCTAGTCCAATGACGCAAAAAAACTCCTCAATAAAAATGTTCTTAAACAAAATTTTTAAAAAACTATATACGATTAAGACTTTGGTAATAAAAACAAATAAATGACTCATTCATACATGCACAACATTAAGGAACAAATTTCAAATCTCCAATCTTTTGTTCCGTCGTTGTGTCCTACCTGTGGCAGGGCGGAGCTGAGCTGGCGCTGCAGGGAGTCTCGGTCATAGATCACGTCCTGCAGATGCTGCTGAGCCAGTCCCAGGCTCTCCTGGGTCTCTCTCAGCGTATCCAGGAGTCGGTCCCTTTCGTCCAGCATGTTGACCATCAGCTGCTCGAAGTGGGAGTCCGGATCCGAGGCGCTGCTCTGCGAGCCGCGCTGGCTCAGCGCCGTGTCCTCGCTGATGGTGGGCATCACTTCGCACATCATCTTGGCTCTGGTCAGGAGAATAAAGAGTTTAACCAAAGATTAAAGCACCTTCCATAGGAAATGCAAGTTGAACTTTGTTTTTGTTCCCATTAATTATACCAAAAATGATTCTTTATTTGCAAAGGGTAAAAACTCTGCTACTGTTTGAGATTTTCTGGTTCTTTTCTTTAGGTGGTTGACATTATGAGTGCACAACCCAAACAAAGAGCTCACATGACAGAGACGGTTTTGCACATACGGTTCTGAGTAAAGCAAACATATGTGTGTGAGTTTGTGAGAATATCCACATGCTGTTGTTTAAACTGCTGTGCGTAATTGCTTGGGCCCGACACAGTTGGCGCTTGGCTCAGCATTACATCGGTATCTCAAAGCTCACAGAGACGTCTTGGGATGCTGGGCATTCTGCCCTAGATTTCACGCTTGTGCTGTTTATTGGGGCAGCTCAGATCATGTTACATAATACACTATATCTACGTTATAGCGGATATGGGAGTCCATATTCCGAGCTCCCTGCAGGGCCTTCCGATGCGCAGGGAGCCATTCTCACCGGCGGGTTGGTGAGTGAGACAAAACTATGTTTGCATCACTGAACGTCATAATCATAAGATGAAGCAATGAGCCACAAAATGACACACATTATGAATAATTCAACAGTTTAAGAAAAAAACACGGCGGGAGAACAAGTGGATGTTCTGTTTAATAAAGTGGAGCTAGTTTAGCTGGCTTACAACTATAAAAGATTGGCTCATTTAAAACAGAATGAATATATGTTCTACTAGTAAATAAATACACATTTGATCGTATTTACTTACTTATATGAATGAAATCCTCATATTGATATGTTTTTATGTTATGAACTTGCTAATACACTAAAATGAGAAAGGATTTAAGGAGGAAAATATTCTAGTTTTACATCCACTTTGCCCAGCTAAGTGGTGTTACACTAACGAGCCACTCACCAGCAGGTTAAAGGCACAGTGTCAAATTTTTCTGATAGTAGTTATTTATCAACAGATATAAAACATTCCAAAGTGGAATATTTACCAGAGTTCACAGATTCAAAACTGCACACAACACTGGAAAACATGACAGAAAGTCGTGTTGAATATCATAATGATTTTTTTTTTTTAATCGCCCTTTATTTCTGAAATTGAGATATGTAGACTTGAGATATGAGACTGGATGGCAGTTTGTGTAGAAGTGGGACAACTTTACTCAAAATGGTAAATAGTAAGCTTGTACATATCCTAAAATATGTTTCCTCCAGGGCGATAATGCTTTAATTTCTTCTTAAAATGTATAGTTCTCCTCTGCTGACATTTCAAATATCTCATTTTTAATTTGGAAGCCATGCAGGCGACCATGTCCAAACGAGCTGGGTAAATTTAGCTGTACTTATTCCCTGTGCTTTGACCTAAGCCAGGTGTATTTAGTGAAATTTCAATATCAAACCGAAGCGACCTGGTTCCCCTGTGGACGTGTTACAATGCCGGCTCTGTGCCTCAGCGTGTTCTGGCATTAAGATGGGCTCTCCCATATCTTCTCAAGGCGACGGGCCAGGCTCCCGATGGCTCCCCATTCAGACACCATCCGCTACTGTTTAGACCAGAGAGACTGTGTCTGCACGCTGTAGCTGGACCGGCTGCTCATGCAAGCCTTTCGCTTGGGGAGGAGACTTGTTGGCAGGGAGTCTAGGACATTGGTTGTTGAATTTTAAGTAGAACAAAGTGATTTATTCGTGTACATGACTCAGTGCTTGAAACCGTGTAAAACATGGAAGTGTTTGATTTTATTACTTCTTTTAAATCTGACATGCTTTAGTAAATTTCAAACGGAAGCATTTAAGGCACCAGCATGCGTAGTAACACCTGGCATATAATAATACTGGTATATTTGTGTACGTAAATCAAAGTGTTGTGCAGGTGCTTATATACAATTCAGCTCATACGGTTCCTTTTTTTCACATTCGTGCCCCTTTTGGTTAGATCTCAGTCACTTCAAACCTTTCAGTGCAGTGAATCCTGACGATTTAACCTTTTTCAAAGCCTCAAAACCTAGAAATTTGTTAGTTTATTTAGCTAAATCAAAGATTTAGGACCAGCCTCTACAATGAAAGGCCATTTTGTAAGAACATTTGACTCATTTATTGAATGATTCTGCTAAGATACTGTATATTAAGGACACGCTTCATTTTATTGGGTACTGCGTAAGACCTTATTTTTCAAGAAACTGATTTTTGTGTATTTTAATAGCCATAAGATTAACAGAAATATATCTATCTTAGTGTAATTAATGTACCTAATGGGGTTTTACTTTTTGAACTGAATTATTGAAATAGAATATCATTGAAATGTTAATGTAATTTAGACACACCTACAGATACATGACAAGCAATAAACATGTGTGATCTTGTCATGTTCAACAGATCATAATGAGAGCTCAAGGTGGAAAAAGAACCGCAACTGTATAATCATTGGGATTTTCACTCCATGCCATATGCCAATCAGTGAATTATTCAAAGGCGTAGGAGAGTTCCCCTCCCCAATCAGAGCGGCAGATCCAGAGAAACTTTCTAGCCTTGCAGCCTTATAATACTCAGAAATCTGACACTAGAAGAAAGTTTGGGCATTAAATGAAAACTAAGAACACTTTGATTCAGCTGATATGGAACTAGTAGTTAACATTTTAAAATCGTACATTAAGCCAATGTTCCTTTTTCTATTTTCATTTGGACATATTACAGCTACAAATTTCAATGCCATACATGTGAAGTGGAGCCATGGTTTTCTACATTAATTGCAGGTATAAATGTGGAGAGTATAGAATGCATATGCAGTCAACCCACTTCTTTCTGATACCCCTAAATAAAATCCCGTGCAAGCACTGAAAATGTGACTTTGATCCAAATCCAACGTAACTTTAAACTGTTTTTTTATTCACTCTGATGGTATTTAGCATTATGTGTAATATTTGATTGGAAATTGGCCACAAAATCTCTGATATATGCATCTTCATTTTACACCAGGGCTGCATAAAATATTCCAAATATGTTGTCATTGAAATATTGGTATGCACAGTATTATTAGCACAACAGCTGTTTGGAAACTTAATATTTTTTGGCTATTACAATCCAGGGGTCATAAACACATTTTGCATGTTAAGATATTCAGCTTGTTGGATGGATTCTCTCAGTGGTAGTTTCCCACCTCCGGCACAGATTACAGCTCCCCGCATGGTGAAGGTCACAGACAGAGGTGGAAGTACTCAAGAATTTCAATCTATATCATCTTTGCATTATTTCACAATTATATCTAGTCATATGTTTTTCCAATATGCTGCGGCCTTACTTCAGGCTTTTATATGTTGTGCTTTGCTGCAGAAAAACAAAAAAGGGCTATGTGCTTTTGAAACTTAAAGCTGCCTGGTTAAAACATGGATTCAGGAGAGTAGGCTGAGAAACTAAGAAGAATATTAACGGAAGCATGCTGAGAATGACAGCTAAATTGTTCTCTTTCCTTGCTCAGATATTACATTACGAACAAAAGCAGCACACAATGCATGGTTTCGCAAATTCATGTCCTAAAATTCTTGAACACCAAATGGTTTTATAGCTTCTTTTTTGACTCTGATGCTCTTTCTTGCAGATGTGATTGTAAAAGTGGACTTTACTTGTGGAAAGTGCTGATTGATAACCTGAAACGTTGCCGTTTCAAACAGCTCAGAGTAGAACGGCAGTTACAAGACAGTAATGTCTTTCAGAGATGTTCTGAAAAACCAAGCTGAGATACTTCATTTCCTAAAATAAAACTCAAGCAGCCGGTGAAAAGCTGAAAAACAGATGTAAATTTAGCCAATAATAGCAGGAGCAAATCAGCGTGATGTGGTTAATTTCCCAAATCGACTTTAGTTCATCTCATTTATGTGACAATTGTGTGAGCAGATAAGAAGTGGTGCACAAAAAAACAGCTGTATATTCTTGAGCTTTCTATAGCCAAGTGAGGCAAATTCAGCACAATTCACCACCTGGAAAACATCAAAAGATGTGCTAGCATGCGAGGGTGTGCAGAACAGAATGTAGGACTCTGTGGCTTTGGAGATAAGCTGCACTGCTGCATGCTTGTTGAGCTGACTTTGGAAAGACTAATATAAATCAAGTGTGTTTAAGGGGTTCTTATTACCAAGAGTGGCATGATTAATGCCTTAGACTGATTAAGTAAGGGGATGGTCATTTAAAATTTTAGGCTAATTACAGAAAATATACCCAAATGCCAATTATAGGACAAATTGTTATAAATTTGAAACATTTGCAAAAATCTTATGATTCAATCATTAATGCTAATATCCTCACAACAGGATGAGAACTTGTTGGATATTAATGCGCTCAACTTGCATCTACACAAGCTGACTACAAGCCCTGCATTAAGGGGAGAGACTACAGGGAAATTCCACTTTTAAATAATGCCCAATTTCTTGGCAAACAGTCAAGCACAAAGTGCATCCATTGATTTCATTTGTGAGCTCAAAGGCTAATGAGAAAATTGCTGCTTTGTCTTTCCTTCCTTGCCTGGCATCCATGTCAGGCTGACAGGTGGGAGAAGACTTGTGCAGATTTTTTGTGAATGAAACTGGCCAGATTGGACGGTACAACTCATGGTGCTGAGAAATCTCATTCATATGGCATCCTGCGCCACGGAAGCCTCTGACAACAAGGCCAACATGTCTGCCAAGAAAAATAAAAAAAACACTATTCAGGTGTGTTTTGTTTTAGAACTCCCGGTGGAACACACTTCAGTGATTCAGCAAAGAAAAAGCTCGTGTCTGCATCACAATACTGTCAAATGAACGATTACAGGCTGATATCAACACTGACTTATTTGTGCTTATTTAAAGGGCAGCCGCATGCCGGAGGTGTTCTAATATGCCATGTGCTCCCATGAAAAATAACAAACACATCTTTATATTTTTGTCATTTCGGTTTTCCAGACCTTGAGACAAAATAGTGAACCAAAATGTGGACAGAGTGAAAAATTTGAATGTTTTTTCGCTCTCCGAACACCAAAGCTTGGTGTCTTTTGTGTTTGAAGGGTGCTATTCAAATAAGCTCCCATATTCTTATGAACACTAATGGTTACATTGAATTGAATTGTATTGTAATTAGGTAGTATCAGAGTGTAACAGGTTGAATACAAATGCATGCCACACTTTTTGTGAAAAATGCTTCTCTTAAAAAATAAAAATAAAAAACAATATTTTTTTGTCTTCCATTACAATGTTAAGCAGAAATTGAATTTGGTCTTAAAGGATAACATCTAAATAAAACCCAATTGTGTTTATAATGTGCAAAAATTCACATTATAAATTATATTTTTTGTATAATGCTGTCTTTTACTTTTGCAATAGGAACAATTAACACACTAGTGGGAATTAGGAATCCTTTCTACAGAATCCTTAAAACTGATATAAGAGTCAGATAGCTACTATGGTTTCAACTAAATCTCCCTCTGCAAGATCATAACACAGAGAAAGATTTTGAAATAATACCTTTCTGGTATTTTTAACATGAGGTCAGTTTGAGGCCAGAAAGCCATTTTTTCCCAAAAACTAAAAAGGCACCTCAAAGGACAATGAATGATTTATGAATTTTCTCGAGCAAAAACACAACCTCAAGTAAGATTCTGTTAGTATTTATTTTTTTGGTTTTCTTTGGGGTTTTCACCTTGAATACATTTTTTTGGTTATTGTGGTTCAAGAAACATCAGAAAGGCATCTGAAGATATGAAAAAAAATTAAAGATTTCTCAATCACTTGTGTATACAAAGGGATAAAGGTACTGGAAAGATAAGATATAAATAAACAAAATAGGGCATCCATTTTTCAGAAAGCTCCTGGGAATATTGTTTTTAGATTCCCTGCATGACATTGACATTCTGTTCCTGAATGGATTGATTGCTGCTCTTAGGTGGAGTACTTGCCAGGTTGCCACCCTAAGGCGACAACAGGACAGTTAGAGGTTTCTTTTGAATGTTTGCCATTTAAGAGGGGATCTAAGAAGATTTGCTGGTTCTCCACAGTGTGTCTGGAGGGGTAGTTTGAGCCTTAAAGCACCCCAGGAGGAACTGCTTTAACATGTCCCACTAGAAACAAACTGCTGGTGAATATCTGCTACATTTTGAATTCTTCACTATTTTACGCTGCATTTCACTGGCATCAGATTAAAAATAAAGTTACTGTAGTTTAAAAAAAAATACATGTCTGATGATGAACTTTGCCTTCCTGCTATATGTTTTATGTATGTTTCATAATGGAAGCAGAAATGCTTTGGCAGAGAAAATGGTTATTTTTTTAGAAACTAGTAAGAAATGTAATGTAACATAATCATAAAACCATATGATCATAAAAACACAACAGTCAAACTGTTGTGTTTGACCTTTATTTATATTTTGATGCTCGGCACGTTTCACTTAAGACTTACAAAAAAAACAAAAAGCACAGAAGATGTAGAAGCACAAGAAGGAAAAGCACGCCAAAGGCAAAAAATACAGAAAGAGTGTGAAGATGAATAACATTTATTTTTATACATATATTTGTATTTACTAAGGAAATATGAACTTTCATCTGTCCTGAAGCTACACATACATGTCATCATGATTCTCTGCGATCTGAAAACAGATGACATTCAGCATGTTTCCATGTTAGTGTCAATTTTCCCATTACATTCACTGTTTAAAACTGAATGAAGCAGCAGAAAGGTGCAGAAATATTTACGTTCAAACGTAACTGGACTGGTAAAGATGTGCTTCCCGTCACTGACGTGTTGCTTCCCACTTCTGGTCAGCTGGCTGAAAAAACGTTCCTGTTTTACTTCATTTACTAACAGAAACTTATAGAAGGAAAAAAAAAAACCTTCAGGTTCCTGGCATTTAAAACTTTGAAACAAGAAGGTTTAACTTGACCCACTACTGTCTTTTAAAACGTAAAAGCAACAATTTTCATTTTGCCGTTGACTGAATTGAAAATCTAAGAATCAACAACAACTTATCAGTTCTCAAAAGCCAAAAGGAAATCATTTTTTATATATATATCTATACTACATTCAGCAGACTTTTATTATGTATATTTACTTAAATCTGTGTTTCTTATTGTGGTCAGCAGTATTCTGAGTGGAGCTGTAAGATGTGAATGACATAGATGAGTTGAAGAAGATGAGTGTGAATTTACACCTGCTGCTAAAGGAGGCAGGAAAAGAGACAGGAGTAAAATCATGAGTGACCCATTTTATTTAGTTTTTAATAGAACCCAGAGATCAAAATCTGATCATTTTACATTGATCGGTTCTGATTGGTGCAGGTCAATCGTTGGAAAATCAGTGTTTCCCCTCCATTTATTAAATGCATCTAAACTGAAAATTTCATTTATTTTTTGAACTGTAAACACATAAACCAACAGCCTATCCTTAATCCATTTTTCTTATTTATTTAAATATAGAGAAAGGCTACACGTTGATTAATTAATACGTATATTGTCTTTTTTCTCTATCAGAGTACATTTTCCTGTATGTTATGTTGAACAAATCTAAAAAGAAAAAAAACAAATCGTCAGGTCTGGTCTGAAAGGAAAACGGTTATCAGCCTGGAAAAGCTGAATTGTTGCAGCTCTACTCCTGAGTGCACCTTCAAATCTACCTGCAGGTGAGCATCTGTGGGGATGATGAGGGCTGCATGTTCACTGATTGTGTGCTCATCTGTAAGTAAGTCTACATGCACATGAAAGGATGAAGAGACCAAGTATAGCCTTTAAATGCTGGCCACAATCTCAACCCTTAAGCAAGGTCATGCAAAGCGTGAATCGATGGAGACTGAATAAGGTGAACATAAACGGCCAGTAAGGTCAAGCTTGATCTTATTCCAACAAAACTGAACCATCAAGAGCATTTCCAACCAGCTTTGCTCTGAAAGTCTGAGCTGTAGTCACTAAAAGTCTAGAAAAGTCATAAAAGCACGAGCCACAGGTATCCACTTCTCTACTTCCAGGCAATAAACATTTTCTGTGCACCAGACAAATTAGGCAGTTTAGATTGCAACAGGAGTGGCTGTTCAATGAAGCATCCCGACTTCACATAAAGCGTCTATGAGCTCCATTTACACAGAACGTCCACGCTGCTACAAATCCCATCGTACTCCCTGACTGGTGCGTTTGCAAAAATAATAATAGCAAAGAGCAGATTTGCCATTAACCTTCTAACAAGATGCCAACACCTGCAGGTGTGTGTTCTTCCATTTCTGCATTTGTTTAGTCAAACGTGGCCACCTAGAAACAGGTGGCTGAATGCAGAGTCTCCACTCCACCGCGCTCTCTCTGGCTTTGAATCACCATAATAGCCGGTAATAATGTGGTTTAAAGGAGGGGCAGCTGTTCCTCACATGACACCTCCTCATCATGCTGTCATTAGCCGCGCAAATACACACACACACACGCACGCACACACACAGGCCTGACTGCGGCGCTGATCACATCTTTACACCGCTGCAACAGCTCCTCCTCGCTCTCTGAAATGATAATTGGGGAGAATCCTTGGCCATTGTCTCAAGCGCATTACATCATGCCAGCCTCTCAGTCTGCATCCCGCCCACCTTTAACTCTCTCCGCTCTCTCTGCTGTGTGACAGCCGCCGGCTGTTTTTTTTTTTTTTTCCCCTGCAGTGTCTTGCAATGCCATTAACCGCAGATATGAAAATGATTGCTTTTAGAGCATCCCACACCTCCAGCGGAGCCAGGCTCCAGAGTTCGCAAAGCAAAGAGGGCACCAGAAAATCACCTTGAGCCTGCAAGAACAGGGGCAATGTAGGTCAGCACAACACCGGCTGCAACAGTGTGCATACTCACATTTTATCCCTTTACTATCAGCGGAGGCGCAGGCGGCGGATCAGTCACAACTGCAGTCCCTACGAGCTACAGCGGGAAGCGGACAATCCTAGGAGGCTTCCTCAGAGGGAGCGGGCAGCGGCGGCAGCGGCGCCGCGGATCCGGTGGAAGAGGAGGAGGTGCGGCTGGTCCCCGCCGCTGCTGGCATTGTCCATACAGAGAAACACCAAAGGAGAAGCAATAATCATCTAAAATTAGCCGCGTCGGGCGATGACATCTGATTTCCGGGGTCAAACGCGCGCACACACGCGCACACATGCATGCACGCCGGTGAGGAAATTATGGCACGTTGCGAATTCTGCTGCGATAAGCGGAGCTGGAAAAGACCATTATGGGAGCTGGCGGAGGGGAGCGAGAGGACCTTAAAGTTGCAGCTGAGCTATTCTTCCTTCATTCCAAACAGACCAAAAGTAATAATAATAAAATAATAATAATTTTCTATATAACAATGTTTCAAATGGCACATATGATATCCAGTGCTCAACTATAAATTTAAGATTTATTTTACTTTTTTAAAGGTAATTATTTCACAGGACACCCATGAATACAAATTTAGAAGAAAGCTTTTTTTTTTTTTTTTCCCCCAAAAAAACGCCTGAGGTTTTATTTACCTTCTTCTGCTGCGTGATGGTCTCCGGCACGTTTCCAAATACTTCATATCAGTTCAGTCACATTCACCGAGTGACTTCCATTCATTTATTTTTGCTCATTTACAGCATATCTACAACACTTTTATTAATTAGCTGATCATTTTTTTTCTATATACTCCTAAAATCTGACTTAATTATTTTTCTTAGATATAAAAATAATATTTATATATGCTTCTGAAAGTGTATTTACAAAAATTAATATATTTTCTTATGTAATTATTTTTTTAAAGAACGTGTTTTTGATTTAATTTCTACCTGAAAACATGAAAAATGTGGTGTGCATTTGTATTCACCCCCCCTGAGTCGGTATTCTGTAGAACCATTACGGCTGTGAGTCTTTGACCTGAATTATGATCTAATCTAAACCAGACTCCTGTAGTTCTGCTGAAATGTTTAGCAGTGTTGTCTTGATACTCACCCTTTATTTATGTTTTACAGTCGGAATGGTTTGTTTCCAAAAGTCTGTGACAATACTGGTCACAACTGACTGCAGAACCTTCAAATGAAATATTTGTTCTTGTTCATTTAATCTGTTATGCTATTCAGCTGCAAGTTGTGTCCTTTCTTTTCTTGTAAATGCTTCCTTCTGTTCTTTGCATTAAAATCTAAGAGTTGTTGTGATAATTTGATTCAAATAACCTCCTCTAGAATACAATATGGACTGTGAGCAGAGAGGTCCAGTGAAGCAAGATAAGCAACAGCAGCTCTCGCACATTCAAAGCAGGCAAACATCACTAAAAGAAACAATATCTATCTCTTAATTTCTAACCATCTGTTTATTGTGTGAATATTGCCAGAGCAAATGATTGCAAAGTCTAAAGATAAAAACCTAGACAGCAAATCTGAGTCACTCTTCTGGTTCTGGCCTGCGGGCAATAAAACGCTGAAATGTCACCAACTGATGAGTCTATACTCAGTCTTGGCATTAAGAGCCGATTTCTTCCCCCAAGGTCTTCTGATGACTAAAAATATGACTCAGTTTGTATGCAAAGTAAAAACAAACCTTTTAAGAATCAACTTCATGAAATACTGTGAACAGCAAGCATGATTGAGAAAATACATAAAAAAAAAAAATACGTAAATGTGTTATTTTAATTTATATTTTTATTCTCTAAAAATAGAAATAGTGAATCTGCGTAATCTTGACCCCTGGGAGCACGCTGCCTTATGACTGTTCCAGAGCTGAAAAAAATAATCCACTTTTCAGCTCATCAATTATTAAAGATCTTCAAGTGGTTTTGAATGTCACTGAGATCCGTATTGTGTTGATCCGCATAGCAGAGATTTAAGGAGAGCAGAGCATAAACGCTACGGCAAATGATAACAACACCAGTGTGTGTGATCTTTGTATCCGACTTCTCCTTAATACTCGGCTTCAGATTGTTCTAATGAATGATGTGCTTTGATATGTCTATTTCTGCTCAGCTGTCAGCTGAAATTTCCAATGAAGACGGAGCGAGCAAAAGGCCAAACAGCACACCCTCCCACACATCAGAATAAATAGAATTTCATTATGACTGCATCTTTGATTTAAGTCTCTTGTGTCAAGATTCTTAGACTAGTATTGATGTGGAGATATTTCTTCTTCTCAAATATTTACACAAAGCCCAGTTTTTCTCCTTATAACTTCCTGGTATGAACAGTAAGGTGAGAATATGATGTTGAGTTCAATGCAGATACAATAATGCCTCACAAGTGCATTCATATCCCTAGGATATTTTCACTGTTCATCGCATTACAACCAAAAACTTCAGTGTTGTTGTTATTATATGTTTTATGTCTATGAGACAGAACATAAAGTAGCACAAAAAATATGAATTGCAAGATAAATTGTGGAAGGCTTTCTGGTCAGATGAGACAAAAACTGAGTTCACCTTCCATCAGAACCCACAGTGGAATCTTTTACATCAAAGACACAAATCCATTTGAGAATTTGTGGCAAGAGATGGAAATGTTTGAGCAGCAATTTGAGCTTGAGGTATTTTTCAAAGAAGTAAAGGCCAAAATTCAGCCATATAGGAATTGTAGCGCTGTAAACTGCAGCAAGCGGTGGAAATGCACATCACCCTTTACACATACACTGCCGATGCAAAAATGAGAAACAGGGAACATATGTCACCGTTTTTGAAAAAATATACTGTTAAAATGTAATGTAAACGAGGAAACGCACCAGAAAAACAAGAAGGAAGCTCCCTCTTACTGTCTTGTTGAGAATCTCTACAAATCAATACTTCATCCCAGTGGTTGAATTCTCTCAGATTTATTTTATCACCACCTCTTCTATCTTTAGCTTGAACAGTTTGTATCCTAACTTTATGGCTTCTTCAAATGTCAGCAGCAGCAGGATCAATCAGAAGCTCTAAATCAGTGGTGCCCAAAGTCGGTCCTCGAGGCCCAGCATCCTGCATGTTTTAGTTCTCTCCCTGGTTTAACGCACCTGGATCAAACGATGGCTCATTAGAAGGCCTAAGAAGAACATTGGCATGCTGAAAAGGTTGTTGCTACCACCAGAGAGATCGTGCAGGATGCCGGCCCTCGAGGACCGACTTTGGGCACCACTGCTCTAAATAATTGCAGGCTGTCCAGAGTTTGAAGTCACTGTCCGTGGTGCTGAATCCGTTGTGTATGTTCTGCTCTGCGGTCGTTTGGAAAAGATCCGCTATATTTTCAGATGAAATGAATTTCAATTGGTTCCTCTCAAATTTCTCTGCTATGAAACTAAATTAACATCCACGAGCCGCTGACTTTATCTTCGGCCTCATTTTTCTATCTCTGTGTTTTATCTGACAAATTAGTAAAACCACTACGATGTGTTAAAATGCTCCATGTTTCAAGCTAGCAGGAAACTCATCAGCCAGGAAAGAAATACTGCATTTGTAAAAACATGCACTGTACTTGATCCTCATTGCAAAGGAGCATCCTTCATTGTTTGTGACAGTTTAATGCAGAGCATTTTGTTTATTATCATTTCATTATCCATAGATGAACAGAGCTCATTCCTTGCAGCCATTACAATGACCACAATGTGATACACTCGCCTGGTTATAATGCAGATTACCGCTCATATTGCCTCCCACCCACTATATTGACCCACCATGTGTCTGACTGCTACTACACTCCCATATCGCTGAGTCGTTCCATATTAAGTTCCCCAGAGGAGTGTGTGTGAGCCTCTGCATATGAATGGGTGTAACGTGGCTAAGTGAGGAATATGAAAAGGCTTTCATATCTGAATGCCTTGAAGCTAAGGAGTCACATATATTGACTTTTCTTTCCACCAAGATGGCTGTGCAGGCCAAGGTGGAAACCTGGGTTTGGTGTGACGGCTCATTTGACTGTTACCTCTGAAAACGATGCTAAAATGAGCTCAGGTCAAACAGCAGCGATCAAAGGATAGAGTGGAACTCCTGAAATCAGATCTTTAAATAGAAGACACCGTACACAGTCGTCTCCTTCTTACAATGTGGCACACTCCACGCCCTTCCCCCACCTCATCATGCAAATATCAGTAAACTAAAAACAGTCTTCAGAGGAGGGAGGGGGTAATAATTACACATGCAGGCTAATTGTGGAACTTTACACTTGGAGAATAATTCAGGTTATTTACAAGTCTAAATAACTTGTCAGTCTTTCCAAATTTTGGTCTTTTCACAACCAAAAACTTTAATGTATTTTTTAAGAGTTTTTCCACAAATCAAAACAGACATTTGTAAAGTGGAAGAAAACAATAAATGCTTTTTCACATTAATTAAATCCCACAGACCTGCTTCCCTGATGCTCCTAACTGAAAAATTTTTTGGCCCCCATGCAAAGCCTTGAATGTTGTATCCTGAACACAACATTCCCACACACAGTGTGCTCCCATTCAGTATAGCTGAGTGGGAGCATTGAATTAAATACAGATGGAGCTAAAACCCTGAAAAACAAGACAGTAATAAGCTGCAAAAAGCCAACGGCTGGGATGGAGACTCAACTTTTCACAGGACGACTGGGCTAAACACGCAGCTCAACACAAAGTGCACATTTTTAGCAAACAATGGCCAAGTCAAAGTCCAGACATCCATCCATTCATTTATAATCTGTAGTAAGACTCCCATGTTTATGGGTACTTATCAGTGTATATTCAAGCTATTCTTTAACAAAATACAGCTACATGTTTGACTGACTTTTTTTATTTATTTTTTTAAAGCAAACAGGAAAAAAATGTTTTTTTGATCATGGCAATGCTAAATGAAGACAACCAGGAACGGCATAAATTTAAAAAGGCCTGGGAAAAGGAGAGTCTGAGAGAGACTGAGACAAGATGGAGGGTTTACACACAAACTAGGAGGAAGTAATTACTCTACAAACAACAGGTGTGACTAATTAACTTGATGTAGAGCAGCTGGGGGAGCTGAGAATGAAGCACAGGGATAGAAATGAGAAAATGAGAGGGAACAGCATAATTAAACAAACTTTGTGAATGTGACTACATAAATAGAATAGCTTTGTAAGGCTGTATAAAAAGCTTAAACAGCCAGTCGGATGTGGCAGCCGGGAAGCTGCTCCCATCACACCCAGGCAGAGACGTGGAAGTGTTTAACAGGTCGCTCTGCTTCTCCTGGTTGTTTCACTGAAGATCAAAGCAAGTGTGCATGGCAAGCCTGACATTTCCAGCATCTGATAGCACGCTTTCTCCTTTGTTTTCATGTTTTTGCCGACATCACTATTTGACAGCCCATCACCTCTGTCTATATGCCGCCTGGTGCTACTCCTGCAGGGGTTTGAAACCCATCCTTATTATTTGGCCCTCCCAGAAAATAGAAACCTGAACACATATCAGCAGCAGTCTGTTACAGTCTGAGGGCTGCCAGAGGCTTGCTATCGCTTTGACTCTTTTAAACCCGCGCTTTACTGTGAGGAAACCAAAGTAAAGCGTGCTGCCGAGCTCACGCTGCTTGATACACTGATAAACGAGATGAGTTTTGGTCGCACGGCGAGATGCAGCAGAAAGACAAAACTTAGAGGGATTACAGGTGGCTGGAGATCCCCTCATCCTCATCCTCATATCTGCCTGGCCCACCGTCAGAGCAATGGGTTTTATCACACAAATATTTGTCTGATGTCATGAGCCGACACAAAATAAAAACAAAATATCCATTTGGGATAATGAATGGGTTGTAACAGTCAACTGTTTAACTCAGATCTTTTCTGTGATGCTTATTTAAAGACTCTTTATCCCTAGAATTAAAACCTGCTTAAGTATTCACATTACAGCTTATTATTCTAGATAATTTAGTTTGTTAATCTAGTAATAAGAAGTAAATAAGGATGAATTTACTTAGAAACTTTTAAAGCCTTTTCTGGGGTGTCAAATGTGGCTCACGCCATGTTCAAAAATGTCTTTTATTGTGATTAGAAAATGTTTCATTAATCCTCCAGTACTGAATCTAGGCAACATTGAGCACTACATGCTTTCAGAAGTTCTACCATCTTCTTCAACCAAGTTCAAGCTACTGATGTTCCTTGTATTTTTAAGGACTAAGCTACATTGGAAGTGATGATCATCTGGAATCAAGCTTTTGTTTTCCTGCCAGGTTAACAAGATGGAGGAAGAAGAATTGTGTTTCTCAGCATCAGAAGAGGCAGCTCCTGCTTGAAGTGCAGAGACACTGAAGGAGCTTTGAGATAACAGCGGCCTCCTGGCACGGAGTAGCATTTGCCAGGAGCAATTACAGTCTTTTATGCCACCGCATTTCTGTTCAAACTCTAATCTATTTTTAATGCCGCAGCACTTAGAACACTGAAACATTTGTTCGTGCAGCAAAGCGACTGTTCATGTCCTAAATGTATCATAGAAGAAGCGGTGCAACACGCTGGGAATAGATGTATAGAGAAAGATTTGAGCAAAGTTTAAAAAGAATCAAGAGAAACGCCTACAGTGAGTCAGAGCAAGAAGAACCAATCTGTCAGTGCTTTCAGCGTCTCCTAACTGGAATCATTTTATGCATTGATTGCCTGATCTCTTAACATTTAGGTGGAATGCAAAATATTAGTCATTCATTTACTTTATTTTGCTTTTATTTTAATTTTGAAGTAAATAGAATCACAAATATCCAGTGACTTTTACTCAAAACAAGACTGGCTCACTTTTTCATTAAATGTGTTTAATCAGAATGTCAATCAGAAACCAAACAACAAATATTTCCTTTTCCTGAGAACTATTTAGGAAGCTGAATGCCTGTCTTAATACGACAAACACATCAGAACTTTTTTTATTTTGGGTCTACAGTGATTTCCGTGTCCCTTTTTGGAACAACAAAAACTTTTTTTTGTTTCATTAAAATGTACAAAAATACAACAAATAATTCACAAAGAATTTTTAAATTCCCTAAATAAACTTTAAAAAGTGGCATTTAAGTACTTTCATTTGCTGATTTTGGCTGATATTTGCACAACTCTGACCTAAACCATCACATTGTGGTTCACTGTGCGTTTTGGATTGTTGTCCTGCTGGACGGTGAATCTTCACCTCAGTCTCAATCTGCAGCCTCTAACGGGTCTTCTTGCCGGATTGCCTTGTATTTCCCATTCCTTTGGTGATTAGAGCAGCAGGTGGCTCCACAGGTTTTTCTGCTCCATTTGGGACAGAGCAGGTCGTTTCTTGAAGGTCACGAGAGCCAACTCAGAGGGGAAAGTTCTCCTCAGCAGCTCGCTCATATCGACTGAGTCCCTGGCTCTGCTGTAGGACTCTGCGTCCCTTTTGCAAATAGCACTGAAGCGAAATCAATTGAAGTGGAGCACAAGTCTGTTTCTCTCTTTTATGTGTCAAGGAGAGAGGTCCTGTTGCATCCGGTCCTGATTGGCCGAATGAGGTCCCAGTTGCCAGGCAACCATCCAGCGGCCTTGCTGACAGACAGCTGCTAATGAAGCCTGGGTTGTAGGTAGAGGGAGCACGCTGCAGAAAAGGGCAACACAGCCTCTCTTTCTCATGCTTAACACATCCCTGGAACCTGCTGCTGTTCACATCCATGAGCCACCACCCAAACACCCACTGAATACAGTCATTTATCACTGGCGTCCCCCCGAAACTACCTTCTGATTAATATGTATGCAGTAAAACAACGAAGGATTACAGAAGGCTTCAAAGTTGCTTATTTTGGAAATGGAAGTGTAAAGAAACAGATGGCAGCGATGCAACCAAGGCAGCCGCGCTGCAGAGTGGTGATGGCTGCGCATGACTCACACTCGGGTCACACATACAGATCCTGCGCAGTGTGAGCGTCCCACCCGATCTGTCTGGTCACACTGAATGAAAGCCATGGCCATGTATCGCTACTTTTCCCCTCATCCTTTCACATTTAGCAGTTGGTCTGTTTAAAAGAAAGGTAGAGCATGGCAATTTTCTGCTAAGTCAGGGCAGCTGGAGCATGTAGTCTTCCTGCTCTACATGTTGCTTTCGCACGTTTTGGAGCTCCCTCATCAAATGGACCATTTATTCGCTCTTAATGTAGCTTCAAAATGTCTCTCCGCTGAGCAGTTGAGCAGCTAATGTGCTGCCAGTGGAACAACTCCGCTGAGCTGAGCTGTAAAAGCAACTGGTTGCTCCGCCTGGCTGCAAAGCAAAGCTTGTATCTCTCTCCAAACTGCACTTTTTTCAAGATTTTAAATGTTCAGTGTTTGTCAGTTTGTACTTGATAAACACATGCCTCCATCATCATCAAGTGTTTTATCTTTTTTATAAAAAAAAGCATATAGATAGTTTTGCTGGAATTTATTTAGGGTAATCATAGTAAAGGGGGCTGAATAAAAATGCACAACACGTTTCACATTTCTGTGAAAAAAAAAAAATTCTTATTATTTTTTCTGTAAAGCAATGTCACTTCAATAACTTTACTGTAGCATTGTGGGTATCCAGTGATGTGGTCAACATATCAGTATATGATGATAATGTAAAGGACCAGTTATCTATGTTATTCCTGCCAGTGCTGCTGATGGATCTGATCAGGTATGAAACAGGCAGCTGCAGTAAAGCTGTATGTTTTAGTATTCAGCCATAGTAATCTGTATTATTTAAATAACTAGTCTAGCTTGTCTTTTCTAATAATCACACATTAAAGGACATGTCCTTTTGAAGCTTCAACATATCCTGAAATCCAGAGCCGTTTCCCGTTTCACCATTTATCAGACAAAATTTAATCTCTGGCCTCAGGTTGAGCTTGTTGACACACAAAAAGACACTGGGGTTATACCTGCAATCAGATGAGGAATTAGGACAACTGTGGCTAAAGAAGCTAAGTTTAAATCAACCACCAAAAGCCCTGCAGGCGTCTTGTTCTCACCTCTAAACTAACTTTCAGAGGAGGCAGACCCTTATTACACTTTGTTATGGAAACTACTGAAGAAATGTCTGCTTCTGAATGGAAATATGATATAAAAAAATATTTTGTCCTACTAAAGTCGGATGGTACATTTCTAATAGCATGTGTATAATATTTTATTCAGAAAGACGTTACAAATTCAGCTGATACACAATTGATTTTTATTTTAAAACCGCTACCATCCTGCAGTGTTGTATCATTTCTTTCTGAAGGTTGTTTTCTTTACATTTCCTGGGCCAACTGCCTAAGCTTTGCTGAGGGGCCAAACAGGCAGAAGGCATTAATAATTTAGAGACATGGTTGCAAGAGCTGAATACTTATTGGATGATTGGAAACTCCTCCTAAAAAATAACTAAAAAAACAAAAAGTATCAACGTTTGGTTGGTTATTAGGAAGCTACACTATAGACAAAGGGGAGACATGTTATGCTACATTAGTGCAGTAAAAGTTGTATTTCTAGTTGAAACTGGGTGGCAAAAAGAGAACTTGATAGAAAGCTTTGCTAACAAATACCAAATGTACTCAACAGAAGGATTTTCAGTAGATGATTGAGAGCGCTGCGAGGAACTTTGAGCAGCATTCTGAAGACAGCTGTTTTCTAAATGAACATCTGAAACTGAGTCCCTTTATTTTTCATCATATGAAAACAAATGAGCTAAAAATTTACTTCCTTCTCATTAAAACGAGCATAATATATGGAGCAGCAAAGGTCAATTGTTGCAACCAATTTGACTGACAATCAGCATAAAGCTGCCAGCAGAACAATTCAGCGTTACCAATAAAAAAATACCCAAAACAAAACCATATATAGCATGGGAATGAGTGAAAAGACAAATTCAGTCCCAGAGGAAACTATCCTACCACCTGATCCCATTGAAGGAACCAGAACAAAACATGGCGGTCTTTAGGAAGTTCAATATTCTGTGCTCAAAGTCTTCTGTGAGCATACCATAGAAGAAGAAGATCTAGAGGTTTCTGCTCACCTGTAGATATTCGAGTCCTCATTTCAATTTTCTTTTCATGCCTTGCTGCCCAATGGTTTATTCATGACTTCTTCCTGTTCTGAGGATCTTCATAAAAATGTCTGGAAGAGAATCAATAGAGGCCAAATAAAAATCTCTTCAATCTAAAATATATTCTCTTTTTCATTCCTGTGTATGACATATTTTTGTGGGTTATCAATAAGGTTGAACAAGCATTTTCCCAGTTTTTACAAAGAAACAAAATGTGTCCATCCCATAATAACAGAAGAGTGGATTGAAGGAGATTTGAAACTGAACATGAAGTAATTGTTGTGTTTTATTCTATAATCTCGATAACTTTGTTGATCACACATAGTTGCTGCATTTTGGCAAATTTGTCAACCTGATGCTGAATGTGCTGGAAAATTATTGTAAATCATCACAAACAAAAAGTAGTTCATTATTTTATGTTATGAGGCTGTATTTGATAAAAAAATAAAAAATCAAAGTAAAGCAGGCCATTTGGTTTAATATTAAATAATTAAATTCCTGAAAGACAACCTGTTCACATTTTAAATCTATGTGAATATTTTCAGTAATGAGAGCACTGGCAGGACGTTGGTCAGGAAGACATCGATGAAGTTCAACACTGCTATCGATCTGAAACAGATGGTCTGAACAACCACGATGCGGTTAAAGGCTCTTTGAGGAAGGATCTCAGTCTTCTGCAAGTCTGATTTAATTATATTGTGGTGGGAAACTGAAACATTTACACTTTCATATTAAAGAGTGTAATAGTATGCAGAGTCTATCACTATTAGTCAAGTTCCTCTCAACTCACTTACATCTTCATTTACTCAACTTTGATTGGTTTTTTCACCATTTACTCTTTATAGAAATCAAATAGAACCTAATAACTAACATAACAAAAGGTTTCTGCAGTTATTCTTGAGCAACAAAATCAGCTTTCCTCTAAAACATCTTAAATCTGGTGTTGGAAACTAGTTCCTAGCACACACAGAAACATGTAGCATGAGGTAATGTGCTTTAAAAAAGGAGAAAACATGAATACAAATGATGTTTCCTCATCCTCCTTAGTCTGTCACACATTCACACTCGAGTGTGTCACCTTCCTTTCACAGATCACTATCCTCCCTTTAGAATACACATCATATATAGAAACAAACAACATTCAAGGAGTCAAAACCTGACTCACTATTTTCCTGCTGAGCCTTCTGCACCAAGCTTGAAAGATCTATCAGAGAAATGCTCACGCTATAGGAAATAGTTTATTTTCTAAATCAGAATAAATATATTTGCCTTGACTCTGTTCGTGGGGGAAAACAAAGAGTAACGTCAAGTTTGACGTAAAGACCAACTTCTCTCATCCCACTGATCACCTGATATTAATAGCATGTTAGTAAAAAAACGTGATGATTTCTCTTCTGCAGGAAAACTGATTTTATCTCAATAATGAAAAATGTCTGATAAAGCTACTCTGTTTATGAGCAGAGTGCTCTTCAGCCACCTCTCACCAAAATATTACAGCTTGCAAATTACATCAGAATGTAAATATGCTGTCCATACCTGCAATATGATACAGAAGTCACACAGAACATGTATCAAATCCTTATCTTGTACATAGTTAATTCACATGTGGCTCTGTGTTTAGTTTTAGCCTTAAACTGTTGCCCACAATTCAGAATATTAAGTAATTAAATCACTTCTTCATCTCAGGCATGACATCATTATAATTGCCTGCAAATTGCAAAGGAAAAGGCTACTCTTGGTTCTTTATGGGCAAGGAATGACTCAAGAGGTCACTTACTGAATTCAACATTAACTGCCCACATGCGTCTCCTCCCCTCTGCCCACACTTTCTTCAGGCAAGATCACTTTAAGCTGTTCTGGCTGCAGGAAAACCTTTATTACAGTTCATTCTGCAGAGATCATCAACAGAATAACAGGCAGCCTTACTATTCACACAGAAACTGAGGCTGTGTACCTGCTGTGGACCGCAGGAGAGGTGAAGACATGAAGGGAGCAAGGTCACCACAGAGAAAAAAAAATCTGATCAACCAGATAAACTGATCTTCTGTGACATCCACCCCTTGTTTAATTTCTTTTTTTAATACTAATAGATCAACTAACATTTGGGGGAAAAAAAATCTATCCTCTATCAGCTCTCACAACTGATCAGATAATTATCAGTCAGATTAGTCAATGAAATAGGTGATGCCTTCAGTCTCCTGAGGTGCAGAGATCCACCTTATTTCTTAAACCAATGATGCTTTTAAAAACATAAGCCAACCATAGATGCAAGTTCACCCTTCAAAGATTGGAAAAACGTCACAAAGAAGGAACCTCTGATTATTTACACTAATATTCAGATGCTTCATTAACTCCATTGGCACAGAGGTAAAAAAATACAAAAAAAACCACACAATTTAATTAGATATTGATCTGGCATTTTCTGTGCTTTCAAATAACAGACAGCACATTTATTGTGTATTTGGCTATTTTTAATTGGCAGATTTTTTTGTAGATTGAGAATGCATCAGGGAAAAAATTATTATGCTGTCATACATTTATGAATTATTACAGAACATAAATCATTAAATTTGATGTTTATTTTAAAAGCAAAGTCATACCTGATCCTCTCTCAGCTGTGCCTTTAATCTTTTTCATCTTGTTTCTTCCCCAGTTGTTGGTAAAATCCCAGTCAGGATGTAGACTTCCTCTGTGGGCTTTTATTGACAAAATGAAAGAAACAGACATGCAGGATTTCAGTTGTTGCTTCAATTACAACTTCAATTTTCTTTAAAAAAATGGGGTACAAGAGTAAGGCAACTCAAACTAGCATGCGCTAATAAATTATTTATACAGTAAGTTAAATGCCCTTATGTTTACAAAATCCTTGGGTAACATTGCTCAACCTACATTTTATGGTTGATTTTGTACGTTTCATGTTTTTTTTTTAACCCACATGTAGAAAAATGACCAGAATTAAAATGAAAAGCATAAATAATTGAAAAACTTAGACATTTGTCTAAAATCCTTGTCTTCTGAAAACTGATGGAAAATACTCCCCTGATTGCAGGAATAATCTTGATACCCTTTGGGTACATGTTTAACACACACCTACTACAGCTCAGACTTTAGCTCGGTCTGATTATAGGTACAGCAGTAGCACTGCTGGTCTTCTACATCAACACAAGTCAGAAAAGATCATTTATAAGGAAATGTTTCTGATCACAATTCACTTAAAGCAGACTCTAGACAAAACTAGAACTTGCTTTAGAGACTGCATGTTGGGTCCCTGCACTCAATGTTCCACAATCTTGGAAAATAATAAGCTGTTAAATTAACACATTTAACACCAGGTGGGTTTCAGTACATGAAATTAAACCAAATCTGTCAAATTACTATATGCACACTCACATTTTTACAATGGACAGTCCAGGTAGCCAGTGGGCAGGGAGATGCTGTATCCTAGCAACTGCATTTTTTTCTGCAGAATTTTGCCAGCCAGTGTTTTGTGGAGTAGAGTAACTTGGCACAGCATGGCGATGGATTTATGAACTAACATAAAACACAGATTCATTTCGCCCGTGTGTGTGTGTGAGGAAGAATGTGTGTATGGTTAGGTGGGTATCAATCGAGTGTTTTTGAAAGGCTTAATAAGATCAGCATTAGGCCTTCCAAGCACAACAACTGGCAAAAGGAACACTGGGCAAAGTAAATTAGAATTACTTATGTCTCCCTTCTTGATGAGTGAAAATGGTGTCACTGACTACATCATAGCCCTGACAAATTAATGCAGAGCAGTAAAGAAAAGCACTTCATCATGGGGGACATAAATTCCCTAGCTGGACAGATTTACATTGATTAGCATACAGAGACGAGCAGAGCACGCCCCTTAAGGTAATAAAGTGCCACAGTCAATCACCCATCAGACTCTCAGTGCAGCTGTATTCCTGCCATCTTGGCCTATCCAGCAGGTTCCTCAACAAGCTGTCCGCTGATGAGTTGGCCTATTCAAAATGAGAGGAATACAAAGCCTGGGGGGAATGGATGTGAGGATGGAGGGCTGAGGTTGGGAAAGTTTGAGGAAGACAGGATGCAGAGCTTCACTGAGCAATAATGGAAAATACACAACCGATGACTTTGATGAGGTTCAATTATAAAACACCATTTGAATCTCATAGAACTCGATATGTTCTCAACATCCACTTTTTATTCTGATATCAATACAGCAAATGAGAGAGTCCTCATAAAGATGCTAAATAGCAACTACTGAAAATAACTTTTAGATTTTCAATCTAGAGATGATGGTTTGTGTCTGGCTAGAGAAAGTTACTCTTGTAGTTTGAGGTCATTATTTTTGCAGAATTTAGATTACAGCAATATTTATTTTAAACTAATAGACAGTTTTTCTACACGTGACCTAAGTAGAAATTCAAAATGAGTCAGTCCAACTCAGCACATCCAAACTGAGGAGGAGAGTACTTAACGCGCAGATAATGCAGCTAAAATTTTAGATTTTAGTTGGAAGGATAAAGATTCTATTTTTTCCTTTTACAAACAGATTCAACAACATGTTCACGTACACACACTGAACAGAAATGGAAGAGGGACTAATTTAATCTTTTCTTAGGGATTCAGAGAAAAAAAAAACATAATAGCACATAGTTTTGAAAATCAAAAATATGGTTTATCTGCAGGTTTTCACACAGAAAAGACTCGTCCACAGACAACATAAACTGCAATAACACATTTTTTGAAACTTTAACGTATCAAGGTTTTGAAATTGGAGCTTAAATTGTTACTTATTCTAAAAGCTTTCTTGTTCAGTTCAGTCCATAATGTAGGATCAACAAATTGCAGAACATCCAACTTCCATGTTTAATTGTTAAACAGCAGGATCGCTTTCATATGTACAGTACATCCCCATAATGGGCAACTAGATTGTTTCCACCAATTTCAGCTTCCCAATAATTAAAAGCATGAACTTTGGGTTCCTTGGTTTCCTACCGTTATCTTCCCTCTCTAAACACACTGCTTACACTTTGAGTCAGTTTTTATGACCATGTTTTACTCTTGCAGCTCCCCACATTTTATTACAATGTAGGTTAATACATTACCATTACTGCTTCCCTTAGACTAAATCAATATCTGCTGAATGAGCCATTTATTGTGCTGCAATGAAATAGTCACAGTAGGTTCATAGTTGCTTTTAAAATGCTCTTGTAGAGTAATTAAGTAGTCTTATGAGAAATACTTTAAAGACTGACAACATTTAGTAAAAGCAGTAAAGTACAATTACACCTATTTTCACTCATGTTGTATATTTGACGTAACAGTTTCTTAATAAGTTGTTAAAGAAGCCAAATGAATCGTTAATTTCTAAACAACATAAACATGTAATTTGGGAACAGCCAAACATTCACAAAATACACTTACATTACTTATTTTTTTAATATGGAGCCAAAGACCAAATAAGGAAAAATTACCCTCAAATACATGTAAATTTGGCTCAGTTTTGTTTTGACACTTAGATTAGATGAAGACGTTCGTTCAACTAAACTCGCTTTGATTTACGAAAACAAAACTTACCAGTGTGAGTTGAAGAGCAGCAACAACAAATCCACAGAAAACTTAGAACCATGGGTGATTACACCAGCAAGTTCTGGAGATGCTTGAAGAAAGAGGCATAACGACGGAAGGGACTGACAAGGGAACGAACGGCTGAACAGAGAGGCTGGAATGTTAATAATTAGAATGCAAAACAGGTAAATGATTATTAACGGACTGCAGCTGTGGGGGAAATGGGAAGCTACAGATCCAAGAAGACTGGGTTCTGACAGACAGTCAATAACTGTGTCAATAAATGTGCACGAAGCTTTGTTAATATTCCGCTTATATAAAAAAAATCGCAGTATTTACAATAAATAGGAAACGCAATTAAAAGCAGCCATGAATAAGTTTGTTCGCCCAATAAGTCAACTAAAAACATGCAGCGCCAAGTTCCTCCAGCTACTTCCTGTTGTCTTCTTCTTCGTGATTTGCGCTAATGGGAACATCCGGTTGTTGATCATGTGACTTATATGATGTGAAAAAAGTGTTTCCGTTGTAATTTTGCAAAATAGACACGGCTAAAAAAATCACTTCATCCTATGCTTTCTCACATCATCCTATCAACTGCATTGAAATGCAGTTAGTGAATATATAGGAAAGCACCGATTCTAGTAAATGTAAAACTCCAGATGAAAAGAAGGCTGTATTAAAAAAAAATTATGTTTTATGGTAAGTTGACCATACATGGCTAAAAATGTTCTAAAACGCTTTAATGGAAAGGGTTTTAAGGTTTTGTATATTTGCAGGTGTGGTGGACAGAAGCCTGTGAGTGTCCGTCTAGGACAAAAACTATGTTTTGTCTCTCACACACTACTAAAAACTCATACACACACACAAAATATTAAAATGTCACATATATACTATTAAAATGTCACCCACATATGTTTTGTCTCTCACACACTACTAAAAACTCACACGCATACATAAAAGACTAAGATTGCACATATAAACTAATAAAATACAGACTCACCTTTTGTATGTGTGACGGACTCAATGTTTGTGTGAGAGTGATGTCACGGAAGAGGCGGGGCATCATTTGGAGATCAGATCGCGCATGCGTTGATACTACAATGACGTCAGCTTCATGCTGGATACTGAAGCTCCACGGTGTAAGCGGCGGTTAGCTCAAGGCTAATCCGATTTATGAACGCTAATTTCGGCCAGCCGTTCTCTACCACTTCCTCCTCAAGCGCTCGGCGGTTCACTTAGGGCTTACTCCGGGGTTAGAGCTGGTAAGCGGCCTTAGAACCGGCGTTAGAGCCGGCTCTAACGCCTTACCCCGGCGTTAGCTCCGGCGTTAGCTCCGCTTCCTCCTCAAGCGCTAGGAGGTTCACTTATGGCTCTGACGCCGGTGTTACCGGCGTTTATCTCAAGGTTGATCCGATTTATGAACGCTAATTTCAGCCAGCCGTTC
>CAEGAE010032279.1:0-48441 GCA_903067095.1 Girardinus metallicus | reverse complement strand
AAAATCTAAAAGATGTTGTGGACATTCAATTAATGAGTCACCTCAAAGTTCTTTGATGGTTGTAAAATAGCTATGATCTTTGATTCTGGGGAGGAAAAAGTGGAAAATATTTTATGGGTTGCTTTTAGCCCAAAACTGTATGTAAAACAACATCCTTGGGACTCGCCCAAGTCATTAAAACCAACCTGGGTCAGTAACAAGTACACATTGTAATAAAAGAGACAGAGCGACAGTTAACAGGTGTGCCCTGTGGAACTAGTTGGCTGTAGGCTGCTCAGTCTGGCTAATTCACAGGGAGAAGATGGGTGGGACATCTGAATGAAGGTCGACAGAAACCAGGCGAGTCTTTCTCGACACCAGCTTTAAACAGAGTTTACCGCAGTTCTGGACAGGATAAATCCCAGCAGTTTTAGGAAACTCAATTCACCCATTAGACGGAGAGCTGGTAGCACATCTCCCCCTCTCAGAAGAGGAAGTAAAGAGAGAAGGGGGGAGGGATGTTGAGCAACAACAATTGTTAGGTGCTTAGGTGTTAGATAAATTATAATGGTATAAGGCATTTCTTCCATCCACCAATCCATGCAGGAAGCTGAAAAAAAAAATATGTCCAAAACACAAGAGATGAAAAACTGAGGTATTTGAATTTTGCAGTCATTATTGTCATTACTGAAAAACCCCAGACAAAGCCTTTCCTAGAATAATGAACATCTCTTGACAGCAAACTCTTTCATCCTTCAGTTGACATTTGAATTAAAAAAAACACAGCGAAAGATCTGATATAAATCACTCAGGGAACAGACAAGTATGTGCAAAGAACAGACAGAAACCACCCATGGTCAGGACACCGAACTCTACTGCGTGTCTTCAGGCAATATCAAAAAGATGAAACAAAAGCTAGTTGTATTGAACCTACACAAACAAGAAGAGAAAAATTTGTTTGCCAGGAATAAAAATAATAAAAAGAAACACTTCAAAGCTTCTTTTGACCCTGCGAAGCATCATCTCACTTTGCAAATCTTCCTAAAGACACTTACAGTGTTTTCAGTTTGCAACTATTTTTACCCTCATATTGTTTAAAAGCAGAAATGTATCACAAAAAAATGACAGAAAGAAGCATTCAGCAGAGAAGCTGTTGGACTCATACCAGCAGTCTGTGTACTGGTTTTTATGGGTGACACACATCACTGACAAACAGAACCAGCAGCTCTTGGTGCCAACGATGACTGGCAACAGCTGGGTGCCTCTTACTCAATTTAAGGGTCATCAACATTTAACATAACATTAGTGGCTTTGCTGGATTCACTTTATCCACTGTGCCACTGTTGATTTAATTATGCACTGTAATATCACACTTATCTTAGTGATTTCTGAAAAAAAAGTTTAAATGGGGACTCAATCTGAACTTCATCATGAGTTTTCTTGCTTCTTTTGATGTGGAAGAAAGTAAGACAAATGTCAGTCTGGGGCTGTGCATACAGATTAACACACTCACACACATTTATGAAAGAAGGTCCTTCCTCTAGGGCTGAAGCCCTTAGGTATCCCCTTTCATCTTCTCTCTTTGTCTCTGTCACACCCACCATTTTCTAAACAGTCACCAAGAACACAATCTGACATACTGGATTATAGTCAGTCGTACAACACAAAGGCAAACCAATAGTAAAACGGAATATGCTAAAATTGTTAGTGACTGCCGATACACATCAGAACAGGGGTCTTACTGCCATTTAGTCCTTCTCCACTGGCGAAAGAAACCCCAGAATTTTCTTGCTTTTTGCTATATATATGCAGCATTTATCTGCATATATTTATAAATATATGCAGTCATAGATCTGACTGATCAGTTATAGATCTATGACTGATCTGAAAAGTCGCTTTTTAGATCAGTCATAGAAAATGTTCTCTGATTTATGGAAAAATGACAAGATAGACTTATATTTTCTATTGCTTTTAAGATTGCTGCTAAAAACTATTTAAATAAGCACAACCTCAAGATCTCTGTGGTTCCTGACTACAAACCTATATTTGATATACAACTTTAAAGCAGAGAAGCTTCTAATGTGATGGAATTAACCAAATTGTAAATACAACATATTTGAGATTATCCAGTAATGTTAGCATTATTTAGGACTGTTAATTATCTAAGTTACAATCTAATTATTCAATTTTTTGTTCTGTTCAAAAGAGAACCAATACTGCAGAATTGGTTGCAAAAATGAAAAAAAGAAAAAGATCACACCGCACCATTTTTAAGTCCCTGCTACAGCTACCTGTATATTTTAGAATCAATCAGCAATGGCTTTTAATTGATTTTCAAAGGCATTAACAATTAAAGTTCAACATGTTCATTATATTACATATCCAAACTCCTCCGGTCTTTTGAAAGACATCCTGATGACACCTGAAGAATAAAACTGGATAGTGAAGTATTATTTTTGGTTGTTGTCTGGAAAAAATTATTTCTGAAGCTATGAAGGCAAAAAAAAAAAAAAAAAACTACTGAGGTTCTTAAAAGCAAACTTGAATCTTAAATCTCCAGTTTGGCTTTTACCTGATTTTAATAAATTATGTAATAATTAAACCTATCCCAAGTTAATTACAGCTTTATTATCCTTTAAGGATGGAGTCAATTTTATTTACTTATTCAGTGAGTTTTATTGGTCAATTAATAAAACCCATCAGTTTAACTTGAATGTCAATTTGTTTAATTTCTTTTTATTTATTCTTTTAATTACTCTTGACTATTTGTGAGTGTATTCTCTTATGAGTGTATTAGAATCTATGCTTTTTAGTATATGTATTTCTATGCCAGTATCTCATCAACACAACTGCATTTCTTCTGTCCAACAGCCCAGATGGTCTTTATTGTCCCACGGAGATAAACCTGCATCGCGCCTGTTAGCTACAGATTTATGTACAATTTGTGTTCTTCTCCTTTTTGAGCTCAACTACTTTGTTTCTTTGATTGTTTTTATTCACCATTTCCTTTTGTCTTATTTAAAGTACTTTGTCCACCTGAAATGTGTATAAAAGTGATATAATAAAGACTGACTGATAATCACCAGAAATCACACAATAACCCACTAAATACCGAGAAGTCAAACCTTTTTCAGTCTGTTTAAATTGAAGGACCTCCTAGGCTCTGCTGTAATGTAAGAGTGAAGCTGAAATAACATTTCTGTTCTGTACAGTGACAGGTGGGCCTCTATAGATTAGACATATTTTTCTGTCACATCCTACATATCTTGATTTAACTGAGATCTGGGGGGGTAGAAGGCCATATCAAGTTAAAGTCATTGTCATGTTTCCTCAGATCCTTATCAAACCATTTCTTGCCAAGTGACAGGAGGTATTACCCTTCTGAAATAGATTGGCACCATCAGGGAATAATGTTTCTATGACAGCGGCTTTCTTGTTTATAATAATGTTTATGTATGTGGTACATGTCAAACATCCACATGACAGCTTGGCTTTCTCCCAGAGCATATTCTAGTGTTCATCTTTACAACATAGGCGCACATGGGACTGTAAGGAGGGCAGTTACATCTCTTTGTTCCATGATCAATTTCTGTAGCTCATGATCATATTGGTAGATATGAGTTGATCTGATTGATTCAATACAACCTGTTATAAAGGTACAGCAGAGTGTTAAAAAGCTGCATTTTTGAAGTTGTTACAGTTATCACTTATGCTGTCCCTTTGGTATAAAATTTTTAATGAGATGACAAAAAAGATCTTCATGTTGGCATGGATTAACAGAATGCTGCCACTCCTCAACTTTTTCTGTTCACTGATGGTCAGCTGGCTAAAAAGGGGCTATAACCAAGGCAATATTAGGAAAACACATAGATGCATGTTCACTGTGAGTTGTTGTGAAAACAATATTGGTCAAAACTAAGATTTTCTCTACTCTTTCATTTTATTATCTTAATGAAAGCCAACTTTATTCTCTCTGAGCATCACAGTGACTAAAATTTATATCAGGTGTTGGAATCAAAGACAGGGCAATGCAATCAAAGCATGAATTACTGGATCTAAAATCCAAAAGTCTGTGATTTTGCACACTAATATTGGAATAATGATGGTGATTCAACATTGTGCAGCTGTGGCTTTCTTGCACTTACCTGTAGTGCGCAAGTAAAAAAAAATGGCCTCATTTAGCAAAAACAAGACGCACTGACTTAGAGTGGAAACTAACCTGACAGTGAATGGTCTGTAAAGCAGGAAGTCAGAATAATTAACAGGAAATATAAGTTATTTTAGACCTGTTCAAATCTGAAAAAAACAGAACACCAAAAAGGGAATATATTTTGTGAAATCAGTACCTAAGAACTCCAATTACTTAGAGCAGGTGTATTTTATCCCAAAACTTTGGATCAAAACAACATTAAATAAGTTATGTAGATAACTTTAAAGGTTTACTAGAAGTATAATCCGTTTTATTCCTTCAGCAACAGTAGGAATAAATGTGCCATTTCTTTATTAAAGGACAAAAAAATTGACTAGGTTATCCTTATATATATCAAGGTCAGGTTGTAAAATCTCATATCAGCTGATCCCTATCAGAAACCCTTACATCAAAATTCAAAGGTTTCCTTCATCTTTAAACCGCTTGCTGTGTGTAATATCCCTTCCACTTTCTACCCAGAGCCACTCATAACTTTTTAATTAAGTTATGACTACTCATTGAACATACTCTGGCTTACTCTGCATTGAAGTTTAAAACAATTTTAAAAATTGAAAATATTGACAATAGGTTCTTACGTTAAGGTCCTCCAGGTTCAGGGAGTTTAGATACTGATTGTTCCTTTTCCATAAAATAGGCGGCCTCCGCTCTCCTGTGATGGCGCAGGTCATCACCGCGCTCTGCCCAACGGTAACTGTTGTGACGCTGACTTTCTGCTCATCTGGGAGGTTCAGCAGGTAAACATCTGTTTAGGAGAAAAAAAAGAAAGTTAAGAAATGATATTCAAGCACAGGAAGGTAAAGTACTGTAGTGTATGGTTGGTGGTCATCTTCAAAGTGCTGGTGTGAGGACGCTTCAGTTGGACAGCAAAGAATTTTATTTTTGAAACGCAGCCCGTTTCAAAACAATTGAATTATGAGGAGCATTAGCCCAAGAGGAAACAAAAGGTTACATCACCAGTTTGGTGGTATTGTGGATAGTTAATGTAAAAATGAATAATGTTTTTGATACCAACTGATATGAAATGCTTATATCATAATATGTTTTTTAGCCATATCACCCAGCTCTAATGAAGCTTGAGTAAAATCACGTCTTGCTTTAAGATAGACTGTAGGTTTTTCTTTAGAGGGGACAGAGTAACAAAAAAATGTACTTCAGTGGCAATACTTCAAAATAATATTACTCAAGTAAAAAGGGAAGTAAAACAACTGAAGAAGATACTGAAGCAAAGGTAATTAGTTATAATCCACCTCTTAATACGAGTAATAGAAAACTGTAAATAAATTGGGCTAAAAGATAATAAATGTGAGATCTCTCATTTTGCTGAACAGAGACTGGTCAGATAAAATAAAACGTTCATTTTTATTGTGTTTTTTTGCTGTCAAATATTTACTGAAAGTTAATAAGTTTACAGCTCCAATTTTTTGATACCTTGGCTATGAAAACAAACCCGACTCATTCAGGAAGCAGCTGTTCTTCTTTTCTGCTGACTGCAAACATCTCATTTTACTCGTGCTGCTTTGTAACTTGAAGCAGGTTTATTTTTAAACATGCCTACTGTCCTGCAAGATTAACACAAGTCAGACATTTTGTTGTTTCTTAGTTAAGAAAAGGGACTAAGACAAGAATCTGTACGTCTGTTCAACTGACCAGAATTACTACATTCCTCTTCTCTGCACTCATGATTTAATTATAAAAGACCTGGTGGTCAGAAGGTAGGACAGCTTTGCTACCTGGTGCTTTGGAAGAGACCGTAAGGGCAGTGTACACTCATTCATTCTTCGGTATTACGTAATGTGGTCCATGAGATGATGATTTTTAATCTTTCTCTTGGGTAATGAACATTGGAGCAAAAGGAAACAGAGACTCAATTTGTTCTGCTCCTCAGGGCATGAAATACAAAATCTAATGAAAGAGAAGGTCCAACAGACAGTGCTCATTGCCACAGCCTGGAGAATAACAATGCAAGCACCTTTAATTAAAGTGAGACTGCTGTCGCTCGGAGACCAATGGCTTCTAAAATGACTTTAAACTTGCCTTTGGTCTGCTGTATCTGTGTTTTTGTTGCATCTAAACTGAGAACTGGGAAAACTTGATAGATGTCCACCAGTCAGACAGGAGACATCAGACGACTAATTCCAGGAAGAAACTGCAATCATTATGCTGTTTCCGACTGACTCATAATTTGTGAGGTTGTATAAAAACCTAATTAAAATTCTTGCCTTCAAATTCAATTTGACATATTAAATGAATTAAAAGTAGTGAACTAGTTACAGTGGAACAAACACAAAACATCCCTGTTCTACCATTCTGCAGTCCAGACACATGCAGCACAGTTCCTGTCCTGCTCCAAAATGACCACAACTCTCAGCCAACCCCTCTGTAACGGCTGACAGTGACCAGTCGTGATGAGCACCTAGAGGATGGTACATTGGCAAGTACTTACATCAGACTGCATCAAATATTACAGGTGTTATTGCACAGTCCACAGCATATACAGTATAATTCAGAATCAAGAATTCCTAAAGAAAAAATAACTTCAGAATTGATAGTGGCATTGGATTTTTGGAGTTTGGCAATTAAAGTTGTACCACAGGTTTAAAAAAAGTCAGGAAAATTTTACATTTACTCATTAAAATGTGTATGTTGATAAAAGCGTTTATGTTCTTATCCCAAAAATCCTTAATACCAAAAGTCATTGAAGGGGCTGAGGAGACCCCAGATCTTATATATGTATGTAAAAGTTGATCTACAAAGGAGAGTGACACTCTTTAAGTAAAGATGCAGCTACTTTTTCCTTATTTAATGAAAATAGATTTTTGAGTGGTTGGCAATTTCTGCTTAGCATCATGAAAAACTGGGACTACTTTCAGCACAACTCTAAAGAGGACCAGAGGTTTTACAGTCCTTTCACAGTCAATCTTTGGAAAATTGTAGCAATATATTAAATTAATACAATTTGTATCTGCAATTACTAAAATGTGTCAATAATTTGTTACATCAAATTATTCCTATGTGTTTTGCCCACTGGGAAATCCCAGATTCCACACAGCAGGAACTGCAGACGTTAGCTTCTTTAGTTCACTCTCAAACTGCCTTCATTCACACCAACGTTTTGAGATCATTCTTATAGGTATTCTAGGTAATATTATGACCTCACTACATCAGGATGTCAATGGACGTCAAAATACCAGCACATCTGTGTTCAGAAATTCACTGGCATGTGCTAATGTCTTTCATTTAGTTTCAAAATACTTATCGGTTGACAAAGATTTACTAAAGATTAATTTACCAATTTCAATATATTCCACTACTTTAGCCAATTTAAGAACTGGGTTACCTGTTTACAAGCATCATAATTTCTCCTCCACTGTAGATAGCTTGCATTTTCTCAAATAATTAGTAAAAATGCATTTCTGGTGTTCTGTTTTTGTTCCATATTACACTTTATTCTTTTGGAAGCTAAAATCTACTTCTTGTGTTTGTAACACATATGAATTCTGAAATCTGAGGAATTGTAAAAATGACCAAAAACTGAAACAGAAAATTCCTTAAAGATTGTTTCCTTCTTGTTTAACCACTGACATCTACTGACAGTGTTACTGTTACATTTCACAATGATAGTTTGAGAGAATATCCAATATAAGGAAGAGATTTCAGACAGATAAAAATAAAGATTAAAAGCATGCAAACTACCTTGGTATGAAACATTTAATCTTAGCAACAGTAGCAAAAATAAAGATAAAAGATTAAAGCCAGTTAAGAACTGAAAAAATGGATCATATATGAGTCACACATTAATAATTGTCCTTCTTCTAACACTGATAACTGAGCACATCCACACCCAATGTTGCCATTTGGAGCTCTTTGATGTGCTAAGGTTGTAGTGGGTGGATATGCTGACAAAAATCTCCTTCAATAATGTCCTCCCTAACCATTCAATTACAGCCTCCTTGTATCTTAATGCTTTTGGAATACGCTGCGAGCAACAAACTCGATTTGCCGCTGATCCCTGAGGGGATAGAAATGTGTGAAGTTATAGTGAGAATTTAAAGAAGAAAGCAGGAAGACTGTCTACCAGGCAGGCTCCATCACAGCTTTAGCAGCTCGGTGGAGGAAGTAGTGGAGAAAAAAAAAAAAAAAGAGGGATAGTATCCGACCTGAATTAGAAACTCTTCAGGGAGATGGGAGTCTGAGCTGCTGGAGCTGGCTCGGCCCAGCTCCACCTCTGTGAGAGATTTATCAGTGGAAGAAGTGGCGTTGCCTTCTTATTTCGGGCTGATTTGAAGCCGGAGGGACTGAGCCCTCTGGGAGGGATCAACCTCCACCATCCAACCTGTAATTAGTGATTAACGGGGAAGTCCAGACTTTTGATTTACTCTGCACTTCTCCCAGGATGGGATGCTGGTCAGTGACACGGTGAGAGGTAAATCACCAATTGTTCTAGAGGCAACAAGCTTGTCAGAGAAAAACAGCCTGGGACCAGAGGATGGTGCAAAGGGCCGGCAGCATGAAGACAAATTACACCAAGGTTGCTTAACCAACCCCCTCACTCCATCCTCCATCATGCTCCGTTGAACTCCTTCTCAAATGCTGCTCACTCACACACTCAGTTCCTCTTCACTAACCTTCAGTCCTAACACACTTCATCTCCATGACATTCATTTTTACCAAGCTCACACAGACGTCATTTCTTTATCTGATGGTTTGAACCGTTGAAAGCAGATATTTAGACGCATGCTATAAAGAGACATTTTTTTATCCCTTAACATCTGAGATTAAATCAGATTGAGCTGTATCTCCATTTCAGGTCTTTTGGGAATTCTAAGATTATTTATTTTTTGATGAATGCCAAAGTTATACAAGTTTTGTTTTTACTTCAACTTCACATGTTTTATTTTGTAGAATTGTATTTTTAACTTCAATACTTAGGGCAGATGTTTTCTTTTACAACAGAGTACTAGAGCCTACATTCATAATACTACAAGAATAAACGTGTATGGGAATAAAGTCATAATATTAGAAGAATAAAGTCATGACATTATGATTTTCTTCTTGTAAAACAGAAATCATGCATACAGAAACCATCTTGTGAATACTCTAATGCTGGAATATTTTCTAAATGTTATCTCCAGTTTTTTTTTTTTTTTTTTTCCTATTTGTCATTAGTTGCATAAATTATTTGAAAAGATTCCTGAACTGTAAATGAACTTAAAGCATTTAAAAAGAAGCGCAAGTGACGACAATCCATGCTTTTGCACTTTATTTTAAAATGTGCAAAAATTTGGAAACAAGGAAATTCAAAGCAAAAATACATGAAAGCTTAATGCTGCCATAATAATTATTAGTATTCAGAGGTGAAATGAGTCAACACAAATTATAGAAACAATTACTTAATCACAGGCTTCAGAAACAGCCATTATCTCAACACGGTCTTTCTTGTACATGAAAGTTGTAGTAAACACATTATGTATAATAATATTCAATATGCAGTCACACCATTTTTCAGACTAAACATTTTTTCCCCAGGCATCCTGAAAACTGAAACAAAACAAAGCAACAAAAATCTTAATCAGGATAAAGTCAGTTGCAGAATAAAAAGAATAAATGTACATAACGTACATATTGTTTCAATGTTTAAAATGTTTTGTTCAAATTTTTAATCTAGCTTTTGATTTCTAAAGATAAGTCAATTCATATGTAGTATTTCAAACCGGACACCAAGCAGGACTCAGAGATGCAGAATTTTCACCACATTTGTTGTAATTAAGCCTCTGCAGATGTACCTGATATTCTGGATCACCGTTTCAGTTTACGGGACACAGCTCTGTCCTGGTGCATCTCCTAATACTCACTGAAAGACCTGCTGAACAGACATCTGACTGTACTTTCAATATATTGTGTCAAGAAGGACAGATACTTTTCTTCAGTTCAATCAGTATAAAAGTTCAGTTTTAGTTTCTGGCACATATATTTGAGGAAAGAAGTGGCAGCCTGGGTTTAAAGGATGGCAATGTTATTTTAAACCAAAATTAGATTGTTTTTCCATTTTACATCCATCCTACTTCAAGCAAGTTTTCACTTTGGTTTTATTTCATATTCAATTTGATCTTGTAATATAATCTATGATTTTCTGTTTTAATTCTCTTATATTTTATATCTCATCATTTAGTTCCCCCTGTAGTTAGAGTCCTTTTTGTAGAATTGTGATGTTTTCATGATGTTTATATTAGTCTCTTGGGGTTTTCTCATGACATTATGACTGTCTAGTAAAGTTAATTACAATCACTCTATTTACTCGGTTCATCATTCTGTGAAGTGATTGAGATACATTATGTTTTCTTTGGTTTTATATTCTATAACTCACATTATGTATGTTGGGCTACATTTTATGAAAATGTGCCTTATGAATAAACTTTTAAAACTTTACAGGAAACAGTTTGATCTTAAAACCAAATTGGTTAAAAGAAGAAAAGAATAAAATATTCCAAGATGATTTAATATTCTGTTTCGACTCTGACAGTCGAAACAGACTCTGTTAGTCAGAGTTAGAACTCTTAAGCTAAGAGTTCTAATCAAACTCTTATGCTTTGACCTTAAATAATTTTGATCATGAGCACTCTTTCTGCATGTTATGTTTGTATTTCATCATAAAAAAAATAATGAAAAAGACTACAATCTGGACTATGTTTATCTCAGCTTCACATCCTTTAATTTCAACCTAACAAGCAGATCTCAGTTTGCTTTGATGGCTTAACTTCAAATCTGCATCGTCCCAGGCAATCATCCGTCACACTGCACAGGTGAATTCATCAGCGTGAATCACTTCATGCTGATAAAGAACTAAAACATCAGATTCTGCACCTTTGATGTGGAATGAATGTTTCCACTTAAATTATTTTAACCCTTTCAACAGAGGCGATCACCAACACGACGAGCGGTCTCTAGAGGATTAATCGCGTTCTTGTGCTAGAGTTCCTATAAAACAGTTTTTTTTTTTCTTTCCCAGGAAAGAACACCAGTGTTTCGACAGAGAAAAACACGTTGTTTGAGGGGATAATCACCTCTGTTCTCCTGAGAACATACCTGTGCATGTCATTGGAGTGTCAGGTATTTATTTTAGCATCTCAATTCAGAAAGGAAAGATAAGATTTATTACACATAATGATCTATTTCAAGTATTTTTTTTTTGTTAATTTTGATGAATATGGCTTATAGCAAATGAAAACCCAATATTATTATAAAATTAAATTAAACCAATATAAAGATTTTGATAAAGAAATGTGAGTGTGTACTAAGAAAAAATAACGTTCATTCTCTCTAAAGTTGTAGTTGCTGTCTGTACTTTGTGAGTTTCCCACAAACCATTAAATGCTCATTGCTTCCCAGTCCTCTCAAGGCTTCCATTGTTCCTGTTGCTCGAGCATCTTTTGTTTTCGTTCCACTGACATTTCCATTTCTGAGAAACTGAATTTTCTATTAAAAATGAACATTGATCAGAGACAAAATATCCAACTTTGCAACATTATTAAGTGCAGCTGCTGAAGCAACCTGAGCATACACAAGTCTGAGTCATAGGCTGAACATCTCTATGCCACTGCATGCATGGGTGAAGCAATGCACAGAAAGGAAGCTGAGTACTGACTGCAAATACTGTACAGTGAATATACATCTCACAAGGCAGCTTTTTTTTATTCTTCAAAGCATTTTTAGGTTTCATTCCAGTCCATCCAAATTTCATTTATAAGCACTGAAAACAATCTGAACAGGACCAAATTGCTGTACAGTTAAATAAGTTAAAAATCAAAAATCAAAAATCAAAAGCATTAAAAGTCACAAAATACAAGCAATTAGCCAAAAAAGCAGCATGAAAATCATCTAAAAATATAAAAATGACCTTAAACCAACATCTCACAGGGTGTTAAACGCCAGAGTAAACAAATGGGTTTTAAGAATTTTAAAAACAGACAGAAGAGATGCCTGTCTAATTTCCAGGAAATCTTTTCACAATTTGGTAGCTGCTACAGCAAAAGCATGATTTCTTCTAAGTTACAATCAGCTGATCAGCTGACTTGAAAGACAGTGGGTATATCAGCAGGATAGAATGGAGCAAGGCCATGGAGAGCTTTAAAAGCCAATAAAAGAATCTTAAATCTTAGTGAAGGGAAGCTAAAATGGGGAAAATGTGCTCAAACTTCTGAGTGCCAGTTAAATGACTAGCTGCAGCATTTTGTCGCCTCTGGTGACACGTGATGGACTGAGCACTGACCCCCACATAATGTGCATTACAGTAATCCAACTGAGTGATAACCAATGGACGCATTGGTTATCACTCAGTTCTGATTGGAAGGAATTGGCTTTATTTCATCCCGCCGCCTCATTTGGAAAAACAACAATTTTTTAACATGACTGTTGAACTTAAGATCCAGGCTCTACTTTGACCTCCAGATTTGTGACAACAGGCTTAATATGCTGGACCAAGCCATCTACAAACATGTTGGGGTCTCAGTGGGTTTACCAAAAAACATCACTGTCATTTTTGTTTGTCAATTATATATTTTGTTTAATTCGGCTAGTAAAATAAAAGTCAGCCTGTAAATAACGTTACAATTTATTAACATGCACCTGTACCCCGTTTCCATTAACCTTTGAAATTTTAAGATCGCTGCAATACTTTTACAAATGGCCTTAGTGAATGCATTAACTCTGGCTGATAAGCCTCGAGTCTATTTCCAAAGCAGCTGTAAGGAGAAATCCTGAGAGGCCTTCAGCATCAGTATGCAGCAGAGCTTCACAGAATGCCTAATTGGACTTATTTTATCTCAGCTACCATGTGGAAAACTTATAAAAAAGTGCGGCTTTTTGCAATGACTGATCACAGATCACTTAGTCTAGGCTGTGTTAATGGCTTTGTCATATTTCTGCAATATAACATCGATTTAGACAAAAGTAAATTGTGTGGTTCTTCTTTTCTTGTTTAGTAATTAGTGACAAAGGTTTCTTTACAACGAGGCAAAATGAGACATCAGGTTCTGCGTGATGTGTGACAAATACATTCATCACTTTGATTGAACAGATTTACTTCAGAAAAACAATAAATTTGTTATGCACATACAAGCAGCAGCTGAACAGCAGCAAGAATTCAAACAAATTTAAGCCAACAGCTTGAAATGGATGAAGAGGCATATGAAATGTCAAGTGTTGGATAAGTAGAGCAGACTTGTTAACCCTGGACTGCCAAACAATCCCCACAGACAAGGAAGCATTTCCACCTTTTTTTATTAAGTGCATGTTAAAGCAAGGACTTCAGAACTCAACCTTCAGATGCAAAATCCACTCATTTAAAAAGAATCAATCATCTCACCTCATAGTTTCAGCAGAAATGTGAACTCAGAAATATCTACTCACCATGTCTTAATTTCTTTATCATGAAACTGGGGCTTTTAATCAGAACTAATGACGCGTGGCAAATGCAACCCTTAGCAGCTGCTCGCTGTTTGCCTTCTTTTTTCATGTTTGTTTCCACGTAATCCAATATTGCATAGTCAGCGGCATTAATCAAAACAGTAAAAATAGTGTCAAGATAATTAACTTTTTGGATTGTAAATAATTTATAGAGACAAGTTAATTAGTACTCTGAACGTTTTCATGCTTTTTTTTAAAAATCTGTTTATCGAATCAGTGCTTTGATTTCCCTGCTTCAAATACCAGAACCATTCAAAAACCAGAAATACATTTTAAAATGATTATTTTCAAGTATTTGGGAGTTCTTCTGGATATGTTTTGAGTTGTTTATCGTGACCTTTTCCCTGAGATTCAGACACTTCACAGCTTCCTGTGACAATCTTCTCCTTTTATTTGTGCAGATTTAAGGCTTCTGCTGACAAACACAGCAGAAAAGCCCCAGAAGACAATCACGCCACAGTCAGGGTGGATTTTTTCCCACCTCTATGAAAGCTTATCTTTTTTTCCTACTGAATGCAAAACACAATGTGATGCTACAGTTCTACTTTAGGCATGCCTGCCACATAAACGAGCATTGGCGCATGTAAATTCATGGTTCTCTTCCGTTATTGAATATTACCACCAAATTGTTTGCATCAATCAACATCCAACTGAGTTTCATCTCTCCTCTTTATGTTGTTTGTTGTAGTGTTCTAAAAAGGGAAGTCCTGATGCAGTTCCAAGTATCAAATCCCATGATTAGAGTCTTGGTCATGGGATTTTTACAGTGAGTAGTATCAGAATCTCTGACTCAACTCAAATCCCAGCATTACTGTCTGATTTTATGTTGGCGACAAAGTTTGTGTGCAAACTGTGATGAAACGGATTAATAGAATTAGTGAGGGAGAAATGTAGTGTTTGTTTTGACTTTCAAAAACAAACACTACATTTATAAAGCAGGAGACCATTTTTCTGCACGTTTTGTCAGTAAAATTAATTGCAAGTGCACAAAAGTAATTGTAGGAGCTGAATTATCAAAAAGTTATATCAAAACAGAGAGTAAACATGTAAGGAAAACCGGCATGTGGGGAAATAATAAGAAAAAGATAGGATTCCTGCTGAATGTGTTGGCAGAATATGGATATTGTTGAAAACATCATGGCTGGGTGAGTTTATGCAAGACTTTTCATCACGAATCGGCCTGCGACTCTTCACGGGCAAATGGCTAATTTGAAATGATTCATCAGCATCTGATTGGGGAATGTCTAGTTGTAATTATTTCATGACAAGAGACATAAAAACGAAGAGAACTGGCTTTGCATATGTTAATGTCTTGGAAGTAGTGGAACATGATATTATGTGGGTGATCATTGTAATAGGCCATAAAAGCATGATGAAATATTTTTAGAAATGTATAAAGATCTACGCTAAATACTATAATGTTCATATACAATATGGTTGGGTTTTTTTTTTACATTGAAAAACAACATTTATTTTCAATTCATTTTAATACGTTTATTTCTTTGTATTTTCTTTATGGACTGAATGTACTACAGTGTGATAGGTGATTACTTTGGGGCGTGATGACATACACTCCAAACTCTAGATCAGGATAACAAATAATCTGGTAGAGGTTATTTGATAAAATAACCAAACAAGATTGAAAGCCACAGCAGAAAATGAAGTGGATGTAGTCAATCTCCACTTTGTAATACACTGGTCATACTCCACACTTTCTACATATCTTAGGGCCGTTTGGTCTTTTTTAGAACTATGACCTTTTATACTAAATGCAAGAAGCAAATCATCTGTTTTTGTCAAAACCCTGAAGGGGCATTAAGAATTGTGTCACTGTGTGACAAAAGACCAGGCAATTACAACAGTTTAAATGACAGTGTGTTCCAGTAATGCATATCTACAAATAAATATAAGTTAAAGTGAGGTATTAATGCCTAGCGGTAATGGAATAACCTTTTCTACTGTAAGCACAATAAAGGAATGACTGAAGGAAAACATTTGCATAAAATACTTATTTAAACATTTTAATGATTCATGTATATCATTTCTAACACAGTAAAAGACCTGCAGGTATCTTTGCAGTAGACTTTGTTTTTAAACTCCCTTTATTTACTTTAGGATTGTTGATTATAAAACAGATTGAACCTTTTTAAAATCTCTCTAAACACATTCTAAACACATAAAATGGAACATGCTGGAAAATAAATTGATGAATTAGAAAACCATTTTAACACCCCTCCTCGCTGCCTGTGGATGGAATACTCAGCAGGAGTTTTGACAAGTAAAAGCCTGTTGAATTTTTGCTCTGCCACGCAGGCTGGATAACAGCAAACTCGACTTAATGGAACCAGCATTCCCAAGAGGCGGCTTGACTGATGTCTAATTATAATCTTCCAGAAAGTAACAAGTGTAAGTCAACCAATTTCAACACTTGGCAAACTTTCTGTATATGCAGGCAATAAAGCAGACTCGGTATCAAACAAGACGAGAACTTCATGGAATTACAATGAAAGAATGAAATGCAGAGTAAAACTGCCATGAAGTATTACAGACAAAATGAAACAGGGAGAATCTATGTCGTAACTTTCTCTGAATTAAGATTCATGTCAAAATGATAAAACAGAAGAAAACACATTTGAGAAGAATGTGAATTTTAGAAAACCTCTAAAACAAGCCAACCAAACATAAGGATGTACAACATATTCACTCAGCTTAGATGTAAAGAACGATTTAAACTCAAACTATCAATTTTGATGATGCCTCTGAAATAAAATGTAAACTCTCACTGATTGTGAAGCAAACTTAGAGACAAAAGCACTTTTATGACAGCTAACATTCCTGCAAACCTTAGTTCATAAAGACGCAAAAATAAACAAGCTGCATCTGCTGGGGTTTAAAATTAATACCTTGACACCCTGGGAAAGGTGAGATAAGTGCCACCACTGGGTTGAGCAAACACTTCACTTCAGAGTATTAGAACTTCTTGCTTGTTGTATTTAGCAATGATTTCAGATTTCAAAAGGTTTTTCAGCTCATTTTCAGTTTAGTACTGTAACATTCCCATTCATCATCTAAATCTGGATATCCTTGCATGGTGCCCATCTCCAGCAGACTGGGGTCGAGAGGTGGGGTACACCCTGGACAGATCACTTCATTTCATCTTGCTGGAGAGCACCTGGTTCAACATTTTCAGATGCTTATTTGATAAGCCACTTCATTCTGAACATTCATGCATAGAATGGTTTCTAAACTCAGTGAACAAAATAGCAAAGATCTCGTGAATTGGAGCAGGTCAGGTCTAACCTGAAACATGCCAAATATAAGTCAACAAGCTCTTACCTAAGCACTGAAAAATGAAGGATGAAGCATATCTCCAGTCCAGGTACTGTGCAGTTTATGAACCCAGTGCTTTAGTCAGGGTTCCTTTTTCCTGCATTACTGCGCCCATGCTGTGCATAGAGCTTCGGCTGAGAAGCCAAGAAGAATGTTTCACAACAACCTTCAGTAAGTCTCGCTTGGTCTTGTCAGTGGTGTTAAGATCAGACAAATTTTTGTCCTTAAAGCAGGTTGTTGGTACTTTTGACAGTGAGTGCAAGTCATGCTAAAAAATGAAATTAGCATATGCATAAATCATGTCAGCAGAAGGAAGCATTAAGCTTTCTCCTGGCAGATCACTGTGTTGAGTGTGGAGATCAGAAACACAATGGACCAGCACCAGCAGACACCATGGAACCCAAATCCTCCCCTGTGGAAACTTCAGACAGGAGGTTTTTGTGCATCTACTTCTAAAACACTTTCAAGAACCTTGAAAATTATCACTGTATTGCTGCTTTACAGAGAATATTAGTAACCAGACAGGATTCCAGGGCAGTAAGCGAGACAAATTAACCTATGCATGTTATGATTGTCTCCTTGAATTATTCTCAATCACTATATCGTTACTTGTTATATTTGGTGGAATTTACATATGACTTTAGATCATTTATGTTAGGAAAATGTTAGATGAACTCAGGGTTAGCAAAAATTAAAAAGTCAGCTTGAGAAGTACTAATAGATGAAAGGTGGTTTTTAGTCTTGAAGTTGGTACTATTAATAAAAGCAATAACATTTAAACTTTTATTGCCTATTATACTTTAAAAAGCCCTAAAAAAACAAAGATTCTGGCACCTTGCATGCAGCTGTTCTTAAAACCTTCCTAAACACTATTAAACTTGACCAAGTATAGTGGTTTTAAAAGACATTCTGTCAGCATCTGTAGTAAGCAGGTGAAATTACATTTACTTAACAACCACTTCAAATAAGTTATTCTCCTGTATTCACGCTGGGATATTTGCTGGAGGCATGCATATGACCATTTCCTGTTTTGTGCCATTCTGTTTTTGTTGGCAACTGATGAGAGCCCTCCGTCTGAGCATGCAGGGCTTCAACTACAAATAACTCGTTTTAGCAAAGTGCTGATGGCAGAGAACACCACAGACAGGAACACATGTAAGCACACAAAAAATCTGTTTAAGAGCACTTGTGAAAAATTTCCTCCGAGCCATTTAAACTAATGCTGTTCCATTACTAAGAGGAGTGTGGACTGAAAGGATTTATTTCTAGATATAGGTATGTCTTGGAACTCATCAGGATATTAGATGCAGCATTAATGCATGAAGGGTGCAGATTACAACATCTAAATAACAGCATAACCATCTAAATTCTGCATAACTTATGCTGAAATAAAACCACAGGGCCATATGGGCCAATATGAACAGCAACAACATACTTGAGATCATACTGGTGTATTGATAGGATACAATTGAACATATATTTTTTAGAAATACATTGTGTAAAAATAATTTTTTTGTTGCATTAAATCAAACTAAACTTTCCCCATTTTCGATTGGTCTGGACTAGCTAACAAGCAAAATTATTTTGTTTATTAAGTAGGAATATGAAGAGAGATTTTAGAACATTTATTACTTTAGATGCCCTTTTTGGTTCGCTTTCTAGATACCCGAAGACACCTTATCTGTTTAAACAATTAAATGGAGTGTAAACAACATGGGAATGATGCTGGCACCTTGCATGCAGCTGTTCTTAAAAGTGAGTCATTTAGGAAAGAAACGAACTCAGTGTTCGTGAGATGAATGACATTCTGCTACAAAATGTGTGAATTGCCCGAAGACCAAAAGCATCTCTAACAAGTTAGCATCTTGTTAGAGATGCTAACTGAAGCTGGTATGAAACTGTCATTATTGTCATTCCCCTTTTATAGTCAACCGTACCCCAGGGGAACAAAGACTTTAATTTCTGCAGACATAACATCTGTTACATTTGGAAGAAAACTTATGCAGGGGTTAATACTCTCTACTCTCTAGCATACCCTGGTGTGTCTCAGCTGGACTGAGACACCCTTTTGAGATGGTCTTGGTCCACTCCAAACTAAATCTGGTACAGTTTGCTTCTGGTGTGAATACAAACCGGCCTTGTTCCATAACAACTAAAAAAATACACATCCTTTTGGACTCCATGAGCCACGACTGAAGGGGATTGTGGTGAAAATGAGCCCTTCATTGGTACTAACCCTGCAATTAATTGTAATGAAATCATACCTGGTTAGAAATGTTCTGCTTATCAATGCTGCTGCCAGCATTGACCCATTCTGTTGTGGGTCAGAACAGGTAGAGCATCTTGTCTCATTCAGCTTGCAGCAGCTTTTGTTATCGCTGTTCCAAAATTAAAAATATCTCATCAAATAACCTGCGTGGTATGATCTGCTCAACATTCAAAATGCTATTGCAGCTGTAATAACAGCACAAGTGTGCACAACTTCCAGCAAGCAGAACTCCTACAGTTTGATTTTTACAGGCTTCAGTTCTGCCCCGCCCCCATCATTTCTGTCCAATGGGAGCAATGATTGTATAGTCAGCATGCAAAAAAAGCATAGTGTAAAAGCAAACTGCACCAAATGAACAACAACAAAAAAACATTGGTGTGGACCAAACAAGCGGACCAAAGGACTTTCCTGGTGTGTACAGACTTTTAAACAGTACATACATAAACTTAGGAATTTGAAGCAAATAATAAACGTCTTTATTCTGACATTTAGCAAACAGAACAAAAGAAAGCCATATATATATATATGATTATAAACATTGAGTTTTTATTGTATAATATGATTGATCTGACTGATGTTCATCAGGACGATGATGCCCTGCAACATGACACATTACCTGCTTACCCATAATGCATTAAGCCAAAATTCAGCCAATTATTCTGTGATGATACAGTGCTTCCCATCAGTGGTGTGGCAAAAAGTTTTCATATCTCTGCAGTCATCTAATTAAGACATCACCTCTCGTAAGACATTATGTTATGGCTAGCTGAAACAAACTGATTCTCAAACCACTTCCAGCCTTTGCCATGGGAGGAATGAATAATTCATGGACATTTAATCCTTATCTCATGTCCTGACAAACAACATTGCCATGCTTTGAATGTTCCACAGAGGTGTGCAGTGGGGGGATTTTTGGCAGAGCAAAAAGACAGGTGCCTTTTTCATGGTTGGTCATTTCTGTTTTTACTGCCATTTTGTTCCAGATGGCACCCATAATTCCAGATACACTGAATCAACTGATTTACTTTATGATGTGGCACAGTTTATGACAGCATTTAAGGAATTTGCATAGAATTTTACGGCTGCCTCTTGGAGATTATGTCAGCAATAAACCAAACAATTGTACCACAGGCCAAGTCTTTCTGCCTTGGACACAGTAATGATGGTCTCGAAGGGTGGAAGAAAAATCTGCAATTTACAGTACATGTAATCAAAAATACATTCTCAATACTATGACTAAAAATACACATACCAATTACTGGATTATATCAGCAACTGTGCACCAGCCCACTCATGTTTAAAAAAGAAAAGCTGCTCCTCTAACCACGTGTCACATTATACAGCCGTTTTATACCTGTGTACCAAAGAGCGGCAGTAGTAATAAAATAGATTAGCCATGCTCGGTAAATCTGACTGACTGGTGTTTCTTAAATCAGCCTGATAACATAATAAAAAAGTACAGCTTTTTCAATTAGCTTTTATTTCCTGCCGTGAATATTATAGGTGTTGTTAGATGATTACAGGTCTCACAGGGCTACTGTGTGCAGCTCTGCACGGTATAGAAATCTTAGATAAGTTTAATTTCCATGTTTATGTGCTTCTGCACTAAGTGTTCAATCCTTGGATGAATTACCTGTAAGCAAACATTGGTTTTGAAGCTCTAAGCAGATTCCAGATGATTTCTGGAAGAGATTCATTTCTAATTTTTGATGTAAATGTGTCAGATATTTGAGATATCAGAAAAACTTGTTTTGAAGCTGCAGATTTGTGGTGAAGCTGCAGTGATTCAACTCAATCAGCTTCTCTAAAAAACTCAATCAGGCAACTGGAGCTCCAAAATGCAGCTGCCAGAGTTCACACAGAGTTAACTGCACTGGCTCCGTTAGTCAAACTATAGATTCTAAAACCCTCCTGAATGCATTTCTGATTTACTTGTCCAGTAGAGAGCATGTAAATCCTCACGTTTGCTATGTGTTCCCAGTACCAGAACTAAACTAAATGAGACAACATTTAGTTTCTATGCTCCTGAGCATTGGAACAAAACCTCTAAAAACCTGAAATTTGCAGAAACTTTTGGTTCCTTTAAATCAAGACAACAGGTATTTGTTTATGGCATCTTTTAATCAAATAACTTCACCAATAGTTAAGTGGCTGATGAAACTTCCAGCATTGCTTGGAAGGTAGAATCCGTGAATACTTGAGAGACCCTCTAAAAACAATTAAGATAAAATATACATATATCTTTGTATGGATGAATGAGCTCATTGGAAACAATCTGAAATTTGTAATTTTTTTGGTAATTGGTTTTTGGATGGTGCGATAGTGGCCTTTTCCCATTTTTCTGACAGGAAGGGGGAAAGAAAAGAGTGGGAGACATGCAAAGGTACTGAGGTCAAGAATCGAACTCGGAACAACCGTGACGAGGACTACAGAATGCGCATACGGGGTGCCCACTAAACCAACGCAACGCCCAGGGGAAACAGTCTTTGTACTGCAAAACCTCTGCAGTCTTTCTTATATATCCTCTTGGGTTGACAGAGCAGTGACAAGAAAAATGGATGGTGCTACTGGATTGGTTGTTTAGCTAGCAAACAGCAGCCAACATCATGTCAAGTAGCATTGCATTTAGGTATTTGAGTTTCCACAGCTGCATTTTCTTTCATACACCACAAAAAACCTATTAATATTAAACAGTGAATAGGCAGCTTTACTGTATGTATTTTTTAAATTGTGAACTTGTTATCTATTTGTTAATTTTACAAACTTACCAGTAAAATAGCCGGTAGCCTCTAAAGGTCCCCGGAGGTCACGGAGAGACCTTTCTGTGTCTCCTACATGACCAATGAGGTTACATGAAAGGAAGAATGAAAACATCCAACTTTCTTTGACTCCTGCTTACTGGTTTGAAAAATTAATAAAATAAAAACACCAGCTCAGAGCTATAATAACCTCAAAATATGTTCATGCTGGTTTTAATCCAAAATAGAGCTAAAGGTTATGAAATGGCCATGAAGCATTCTAGCTGAGTATATAAAAAAATCACAAGATGAGTTGAGTTGTTGACTGAGTCATAATGAGTACACTGTCCATCTGAGTCTGCAAATGTTAATTTGAATAATTACTGAAAAAGTAATTCTGAGAAAACAGCTTTAATGGATTGGTTAAGGCAATTATTTATTCATATTACTAACAACTCGAAGTGGAAAGTAAGAAAAAAAAGAATTGATAGAGGTGAATAGAGCAGGCTTAAAGAGGCTGCCCCAGAGGGCTTGATTATTTTCAAATTAAATAGCCCATTTCCTTGTGAGGAGTTCAGATGGGAACTTGAAAACGATCTGTTTGCTAGAAAAAAGAGAAGTAGATGGAGCAACTCAACTCTTCAAGAAAGCTGAGCTCCCCCCGGATTGGCTGGGGTTCCTTTCTTTTCAAGACTTGCCAGAAGGGCTTTTCACCCACACACATATTCACCCACAAACAACCGAAGTGGAGTAGACAAGACTCCCACAATGCCATTTCTTCTCATGACTTGTTTTTTTTTCTCCAAGAAATGATTCATATACAAAGGGCTGATGGGATAAAGGTTGATTATAAATTCTCTTCCACTGCTAAATGTGTCAAGCCAGCCAAATGTCAGAGGATATTCTGTCAAAGGATATTGAGTTGACTGCAAATGTCAGGCGAGGAGGAAACATCAACAAGAGCAAGGGGAGGAAACAAAAGGAGAAAACTAGTGCACATGTGTTTGTGTGACTCAGATTTTGCAGAGCACCTGTCATCATTATGTTGTGTAATGAAGGAGGATTTGGTTTGAACTGTTTCGGGTTTGTAACCAGTTTTCGTTGGAACAAATTCCACTTTGAACTCCTTATTTCATCTCCATCAACAGACCAGCAACACTCATTTGGCATCAAACAGTTCATCCCACAGAGCAAACGCTGGCAAGATATAAAACACATTTTTACCAAATACATAAGTGGCCAAGAAACTATTGGTAGCACAATTTTTAAGATGTGTTTTGTCAAACCTTAGTCCCTTCTCCATAAAGTTAAAACTACTAATTAGAGCTAATAATTCAAAACAGAAACAAAGCACAATATTAAGGTGACAAGCATGAGTGACATGAAAATTTAATTGAGTGAAATTTTAATATGTCACGGCTCTTGTTGTTTCTGTTGCATGCTGATCACTGCAAATAAATTAGACTGAACAGATGAAAATGATTTGGACACTTCTAGCACAATGTTTCAGCCCCAGGATCAAATTGGTTTTAACATCTTTAATAGAACACATCAAGAATCATGAAGCAGTACTGACGAAGGCACAAGAAACAAAATATTTGTCTGTCATATGTGATCTGTCTTCTTGTGGAGATGGAAAGTGGCATTGCAGCTATAAATTGAGTTCTACTTTCTGTTTTTTTGCTTCTCAAGGATTTTTTGTTGTGTTCGAAAGAAAAATTCAAACTCACCAAAGGCTGTGTAAAATTCCTCCCTTGTAAGGTGCTCATCATTGTTAATGTCATTGTACTTCAGCAGATCGAACAATGTGCACTCAGACAAATCCTTGGACAGACCTTCATGCTTGATGACCTTCAAAGAAAACACAATGTTCTGTTAAAAATGGCAGACTGAGCTTCTTGGAGTTTGTAGATGTTTTTTTTTTCTTCTCACACTTTATTATATACTTCACAGCATAATGAGTCGGCCACTTAGTTGTGGTGTTTGAATTTCCTTTGTGCACAGGAAATACATCACATGATACATCAGTTTATTTTACTTTGTCAAAAAAGAACAGGATGCAGTGAGCTCAGCCAGATCAACGTATACGTATGGAGATTTCCGTCTATATTTGGACAACATCACATCATTGAAACTCTTTTAATCACAGTGACAGATGACCTTCTCATTGCATCAGTTAATGGACTCTATTCAATACTAGTCCTTCTGAACCTCTGTGCTGCACTTGACACCATCAACCACATCATCCTACTACAGAGATTGGAACGGGATAAATAATACTGCTTTCCAGTGCTTTAAATCATATTTATCTTCCAGATTTCACCTCATTAACATTTATCACGTGTCCTTCAGAGGACCTGTTGTAGTGTTGAACCTGATTCCACTCTGGATACAATTTAATTCTACCCTTACATTATCTTGCTGGATGCCATCGGTTTTCACAAATAGACTGATGACATTCTCCTACACCTGTCCATTAAGTCACTCAGTTTCTTGTCTTTCTCGTTGACACAAAATCTTAGATGAAAAGTAAGATTTTACCTTTGAACTCAGACAAATCCAAGGTTATGATTCTCAGTCCCAAACAAGGTTTGTAACTCAGCAAAAAACCATTTACTCACGCTTGTCAAGTTAATTATATCTTCTCGTGCTACTGTCAGAAACCTTATGGTAATTTTTGGCAGGCTCTTTTTCCAGCATGAAATTATTCACCAAAACTGTATTTTTCCACTCAATATTTCAAAAATCAGGTCTGTCTTGATCCAAACTGTTGCAGATAAACAGATAAACTATTTGATCCATTTATGACACCAACAATAGCTATAACAAATTATAGCTATTGTTATAGCTATTATAACAATAGCTATAATTCCCATAAAGTGTCCTTATCTATTGAAACAGAATAAATACAAATTCAGCTTTGCATCCTATACATCTGTTAGGATGTATACACTGTATACACCCAATGTATACACCCTCTTATTTTTGCACAGACTTTCTAGGTACCTTTAAGCAGGTTTTAAGCACACCTTTCATTAAGCCCATTTCTATATTAAAATTATTTTTTGTTGCTCTGATGTAATATAATTTAAAATGTTATGCTTTTTATTAAGTGCAAATTCATCCTAATTAACAGAAATAAAGGCTTTCAAACATCCATCTATGAGTAATAAATGTACACAATGTGTTTATTTAGTGATAATGTTCCTAAAATAAACAGGCTTTTTAATAATATTCTAATTTTTTGACCTGGTCTGTATTTATAACTAATATTAGATGTGTGATGTGAATTATCCTTTAAATTTGAAGTGATTCAGCAGAGAACCTATTTGGACTCTGGTTCAAGCAGTCAATAAGCACTGTTGCCTTGAATGCTGATTGGTCCTTCTGTTTGTGTGTTGTTAGTATGGATTTTTAACTTAAACACAAACTGTTTGATATTTGTGATGACCCGGACTACAAGTTGAAACACTCTGGCCAGCTTATAAAACAGCTTCCTACTATTTAAAGTGTTGTAGACGTTTTCACTTCACCTGATCTTTCTACCGCTCCATGCACCTTGCAGTATGTAGTGAGAGAAAAGTTGTTTTAGAGCATTAATATGTATTCTAGAAAAAAATTGTACAGCAGATTTTCATATTAATATTAAAATATATATGATGCGCCTCTGTTCAGAAACCATTTTTCCTTTTATTTCCTCTTCAAAATGATAAAAATTGTTTCTCAATTGTTACAGTTTATTGTAGTCAAACTAAAACTTTCTATATAAAGTTTTATAACACGGATGTGAAGAGGGTTGTGACACATTTTTCTCTACAGCATGCTGCTCGACACCCCATGCATGACCCTGCCTGTAAAACATCCATCATACAATATCTGCTGTCAAAAAACTGATCACAAGGGACAGCTTTATACATCATGTCTTGTCCTCTGGATCAGTGTACTTCCCTTTCCAGATGACTTGGCTGAAACATTAGGTGGTCATCTAAAATCCTTGCAGTATCCTTGAAACACTGCACCACCAGCCAAATAAGCATTTTTCATTCTGAGCTTTTTGGTGCTTCTTAATTTAATCTTTTCTCCCAAACCATTTTCTCCCAATTATTTTTTTTAACAATAGCTATAATTCCCATAAAGTGTCCTCATCTATTGAACCAGAATAAAGCACTTGTATACTTTCAGTCATTCTGTGCACTTTTACTGATTTGTATTTCTATTTAAAAAAAGAATTACACAAATAGAATGTCCACAATAGCAGCGCCCTCACTCCACTCATTCCTTTAAATATCTGGCCTTTCATAAATGACTAATAGAATGATTCACAAGGCTCCTTAATTTCCTCCTTCCATGTTTGTGTGGAGAAAGACGATAGACACCGAGAAGAGATCCTGGATGTGTGGTTTTCAGCACACCATGTGCTCTAAATTATCTGAGGCACATCGCTGATGTGATAACTAGATGTAATATTTATTGAGGTTGCAGCCACTGGCTGTTTCAATCGAACCTTAATTTACAAACCCAATGGAACATTGGATGATTAATCAGAGAGAACTCTTCTGCAATTAGCAGCTACACTAGGTTTTTTCAGCTTCCTCTTAATATGGACTACATTGCAGTGATTACTCAAAACTATTCTGCCAAAAAAGGCAATGCATAGCACTAATATATCACTAGTATAACAATATTTTACATGCTGTGGCATATATTTAAAACCATAACAATTTCAGAAAACACAATATCAAATCTGTACACTGTAGTTCACCAGAATAAAATAGAGTAATCGTCCTGTGAAGCAATATTACTGATCAGTGTTTGTATTCAAATACATTTAAATTATCAATCAGAGTAGTTACTTCTGAAAAATAAAGGCAGATGTTTTTGGTGGTTAATTGGTTGGTTGGTAGGTTGGTATGGGGGAAGCTGGTGCCCCTTAACACAAAGAGAAGCAATTGTTGTTATCCATCAATCGGGGAAGGGTTGTAAAGCAATTTCAAAACCCTTGGAAGTTTATTATTCCACAGAAAGACAAGTGGACAACATTCAAGTCTGCTGATGATCTCTCCAGGAGTGGCTGTCTGAGATCTTACTAGATTTACTGTTTATTTGCTGTTAAAAATAGTCTCTGTCAATTATTGGAGAAAGACTATTTTAAATCTTGTTTATACATTTGTCAAGATATTTATTATGCTTAAGCATCAGTTTCAGAGAGAAGACAGGAAGGTTCAGGAACAATCGATGACAAAAATGTAGGCATAACATAACATGTTGGTGTTTTAGGTACACCTGTGTACCTGATGTGTATTTATGTCTATACATAAAATTTCTAATTTGATCTGAAGTTTTTCACCTCAAAGGTTATGTGAGACTACGACAAAGATGGAGAAGGACAAAGATGAAGAAAAAGAAAAAAGCAGACAATGGGATGGAAGACAGGAAGAACAGCAGGAGGAAGAAGATTAATTAGTTGAGAGAGGGTCAGAGAACTCAGGTGAGGCTCAGCAAGCCCAACCAACCATGTATAAAATTCATTGTAAAAGAGCCTTAACCCAAATATTCTCAGAAATTTCAATATCAGCTGTTCCATAAATTTCCATTTAATAATTTATAACATAAAGAATCAGGAGTTACAGATGATATAACTAATAAGACAGTGTGGAAATGAATCAAATGACATCTGGAAAAATTCTCTTTCGACATGATACCAAAGAAGATATACATATAGTAACACATTATGCCATTTGTTGAGCATGGTGACAGAGGGTGAACAATCTGAACTTGATTGTTGCAAAAAGACCTGTAGGTGAGATGGTTATGAAATCTGTTCTGGAGTTCTTTGTTGGCTCTATTTGTTCTATGTAAACTACAAGAATTATAAGGATGGTCGCTGAAACCAACTTTTTGTATTCAACTCAACAGAATCCTATAGATATGGGTAAGCAAAAAAACATTATTTGAAGGTTATAAATTCTACACACATTTCAAAATGATGTCACAAACTTTAAATATTTGAACCATTACAGTCACACTTTGACCTTGAACACGTGTTTTTATATGTACACATATAAAAATAGCTCCAGTCATTTCTTTTGGCTGCCTTAAAACAAGCAAAACACTAAGCAGAAGTATGTTTTAGATGATGTTACGTTTAACTACTCCTTTGTCTTTTATGTTGTGTATTATTGTAACACAGACAAGTCCAGAAAAAGCTCATTGGTGAATAATACACCATAATGTCTTTTTTTTTTTTACAAAAAAATAACAATTCTGTCATGTTTTCTGTCAAATTATAAGGTACAGGCATTGTAAAAGTTACAGAAATAAAATACATTTTGATTTGCCATTTCAAAAGGGCACAAAGTCTAAAAGGGCAGGAACAATTGTTCTGAGCCTCTTTCTGTGCACACTCCAACATGTCAAGTTAGCTAGGATGAGCGCTTTCCGTTCTATCATTTCAAATGAGCTCAGAGAATGCTCCAATTATAAAAGTGCTGCAGGGCACAAGGCTATGATTTTGTGTTCATAAATGCTAAAACATGTGCATATTGTATTCTCAATAAATAAATGTTTGCACACACAAACATTAATTTAGCATTAATATACAATATTTTTTGGAAATATGGCAAAAGTTGAAAGATCAGCAAAGTGGCATGAATATGCATTCTGGGCTTATCAGTTTTATTTTGTTTGCTTGCTTTTAAATTTTGTCTTTCAGGAAAAAAATCAATAAATAGTACATTATTCATTTGTTCCATTAAGATTAAAACACTTAAAGCATCAACATAAAACTTCTCTAATTATATATATATATATACATATATATATATATATATGTATAAATATATATATATGTATAAGATTAAGTATATAAAAGATTAAGTAGACTTCTAGTCACCCAACAAACTAATTTAGCAATTTCACTTGACAATAAGCTTTTAGGATAGCCACTTGGTTATTTAATAATCAAGAATTCTACTGATAATTCAGATGATTAATCAATTAATCGGCTTAAATAGATTGCAGATTTTTCATTTAAAGCTTCCATCCATCCATTCCTAACACCCTTGTCCCTAGTGGGGTCGGGAGGGGTCATTTAAAGCTTATTTTATGCAATATTAAAAATACATTAAAAGTGCAAATACACAAATTCCTGTTTTTTCAAATAAATAGAATTGTGTAAAATGCAATAACATATTCTTTTAGTGTACACTTCATCATTTGTAGCAAAAGAGGCCTCTGCAGAGAAAAAAAATACTTCTAACATCAGCACGTGAAAAGCTCTGCCTTTTCTGCTTGACTTAACACAGAGTAGGGCTATCTTTCTATTGAGAAAACAAACATGTACAGTAAAACGTGCTCAAGAGATTTTTAGCAGAATTTGAACCCTGGAGAAACTAGAACTCCAGGGTTCTGCCTGGAACGTGAGGAGTTCCAGGTAAAACATATTTACAGACAAACAAGTTCTCCTTTTCTTCTTAAATGCCATATGCATTTTATCTACAGTCTTGGCTTAATTACTGCTGTGACGGTGTTGATATTTCAGTAAATACCATATTTCATAATCTAGTACCACACTTAAAGATTAATCAATTGGTTGATGATTATTCTAATTATTGATTCATCATGCTTAATCCTATTAATTGTTTTGTCCCTATAATCATCATGCAGTTGCTTCAGGGAGGGATAAAAATATTGTCTAAATTCAAGACATTTTAGTTGTTCTCAAAATTCAAATAAATAAGATGAACAAAACAAAAAAAGAAACAAAATACTTTTATGTCTTCTGTCTTCTCAGTCCACCAACACTTTTTTTTACGCTGCCATACATGCCTTCCTCCTAAGAAGCAATTTCTATGGGAGATCTGCCAAACTCATGTTTTTAACAGTGAGAAAAATCTTTTAGTCCTTTGAAAAGTTTCTTCTACTTTGGCCTGAGAAAATTTAACAAATATCCTCACTTTCAAATCCTTCCAGCTGTATATTATAGACGCTGAGACGGTCAAAATTCATTCTCCTAACTTTAGCATCTCTTATACCATCCTTTGGTATAATTTACTGCCAAAAAAAAAACATGTTTTGAAATTTAGATTTATTGGACTATATAAAGACATTCAAATCAAAGTAGTGAATCCTGCTTCACTGACGACATAGGCACTAACAATTCCAAGCCCTCTGCAGAGTAGATCTTCAACTGGATCAGCAGGAAGGTAACAGAAAAGCAACTGAAATTGTGGGTTTGAGAATTCGCTGCAGGGTGCTTAGCCCCTTCAATTATTCAAATATACTGCATAATAAATCAGTCTTCAGGTACGCAGAGACTTTGTTATGCCAGGAATACCCTCCTCTCTCATGCCAGCCACAAAAAGCTTTTCTTACAACATCCTTCTTAGTGATGGTTAAAGGCTGTGGCTCCCCAGGAGCACAAGATTCTTTTGACCCACATTGCTTTTCAAAAGGTTTACTTAAAGACACCCTCTGTAGCTACCAGAGTGGAAGAAAGGCAGGGATAAATGCATGAGATTATGATGCAGAGAAAAGCAACTCCATTAATCCTTTGATTTTATTATGCAGATATAAAGATCATTAATTAAACAATCAAAGGGGTTACATTTTGCTTTAAATACTGAAACTTTTCAAATCCTCATAGACACTATTCTCTCCGAATTCAAGCTAAACATTAAAGACATGACAAGTAAGCTTATTAAAAGACTTATGGCTATTATAAAATACTGTATCCAAAGCAAAAATGATAGAAGCAGTTTCTGTTACAGTGTTATGACATTACAATAGCAACACAGAGTATTAGCCTCATGCACACCTTAGTGTTTTAAGTTTGCACACAGAAGTGATGAGATTTTCTTTAGATATTCTCAGAACTGAAAGTCAGACTGAAACGGTGTGAGCTGTCAGAACCATAGAAATAATTAAATGATGAGTTAATATGACAGAAGAACATATGCAAGCAGCTGGATGATGCCGTCTGGCCTGTAACAAATTCAGTTTAAACTAAATAGTTGCTCAGCAGTACATTCATACTTTGCTTTTAACAACCATACAACCAAGGTGGGCGTACAGATAATCATTCCTGCCGGACTGCATCTGGAATATGTGCCAGCTGATACATCATTGGAAAGTGGAGTGTCTTCCCACTCGATGCACAGTTGAAGTGTAGCAGAGTGGTCCATACTCTCTCTGCTGCCTGTTGGTTCAGGTGTTTTCATTTGCTTCAGCCCTGCTGTACCGGTGCTGCTGATCCAGAACTACATTTCTTGGCTTTTTGCCATTAAAAATAAAATCTCAGCTTGTCCTTGCCTTGATTATTTAATTAACTGTAAGGCGAATGGGTCTGTAGTATAATCACAACCAAACACAAGTGATCACAAAAAACAAGAAAAAGGTTTCAGTTTGCTTTAAAATAATAACCTTTTCAAATCAGTGATCTATGGCTGTCAACACAGCCTTTGTGGGTGCAGGTGTCCCACTTTGTGAAAGACTGCAGAGCATTTTTGCCTCTTTTTCCTCGTCCCACACATTTTGATTTTCAGAAGTCAAAGCTCCATGACAGACACCTATTGATGTTCTTCTCAGATTGGTGAAGGTTCTTTTATTAGCGGCTGTGTTTGCCGTCAGTCACTCTGGACACATGGGGCGAAACGAAAGTTAACCTGCCACTGAATGCTATATCTCCATTATGCAAATGCATTGCTTTTCTCTTTATTTCATAACGGACCTCCCAATGAATTAAAAGCAAAACGTTTTTTTAAACACAAGTTTTATATGAGAATGAGTGAATTCTTAACTTCAATAATTTCTAATAACTGTTTGCTCTTGTAGGAACCAGTAATGTTATAATTTGGTCAATTTTTACTAAAACAGGGACGATTAACTAAAATGTATCAGTTTTTTTCTACATCATTTGATGAAAAATAAATATTGTTTAAATATGATGATGTGCTATTAAAGCTTTATTGGGTTTCCGAGTAATGTGACAGTTTCTTCAGTTATAAAACTTTGCAATATGGTGGGTGATTTTGCCTCCTGAAAAATAAATGACACATCCTGCTGCATTTAGATTGCATTTAGTGGAATTAACAAATAGTGGGACAAAAACATTTTGTTCCCAGCAGCCTTGTAATTGCTGTCATTATCAGACCATTAGAATTAAACTATGTGAATGAGAGTGGCTCAATTTGTTCTTCAGCGTACCGGCGCTTCTATTTTGAGCAATCTTTACCCTGCACCACATGTTGTTACCCATCCTTAGCGTTTAAGTTTGTTATTTGAACTGTTATGCCTTTATACAGTGTCAAAAGCTTTTAAATTAAACAAGAAGCTGATTTATTATTGCACCAATTTGCATAAACTGACAAAATTTAAAAATATCAGAGCTTTAAATTGCTTACCTGTGAGAGCTCGCTAGCATCTATCAGTCCGTTGCGATCTACATCAAAGCGTTTGAACATCAGGTCAACCAGTTGCTTCTTGGCTGCCATGCTGTCCTTGTGGGCCCCGTGACCTGCAGTTCCCAGGTATCGCTTATCATGTAAATCCAGAATCTTGGTTTTCAGACGGCGGTAGTCATTCAGCCTGCAGTCATCATCTGGCAACAGAGGATATAGGGAAACAGAAAATTGTTCAACAATTGTTTAAAATTGTTTTAAACATTTTCAAGTTTAATCTGAGCCGAAGAATCTGTAATTTTTATGAAATCTGAAAATAGTGTCACACCAACTGCATCACATTTTGCCTCTTAAAAGTCAAGTCTTATTTTCCATACAGCACCATTACAACAGAACTCATTCAAGATTTTTTTTTTCGATAGAATATACCTATGACTTGATACTTTGTTACTAATTTACACATCAGCATGCAATTTCTGTGCCTCATGGTGCCACATTTACAATTCTTCTCTGCTCTCTGTTATCAAGCACGGTTGAGTTCCTCCTGATGGGAACACACAAACACATTATCAGGATAGCAGTCTTAAGGCATAGCACCATTTTAAAAGGTTATGCTTTAAAAATCTACAAGAATAATTTGTAATATCGCAAACTGATGATAGTATTTTGAATGAACTGTTAGCATGCCGGGAGACTAGAGTACCATGTGACTTCTGGCTAGCTAACCTAGCCTGTTAGTTAAGCAACCAGCTAAGATCGGCCTGGTGGACTCCAACTGTTGCTTCATATAGATCAGAGTAGCAAGAGGCGTGAATATGCTACGCAACCAGCACTGTTGAGTTCAAAACTTCTATCAAATTTAGTCGGAGTTTATTCTGAATGTAGTTTTTTTCTTTAAAAGGGCCCTATTATACATCCTCGAACAGGTTAAGACATGTCTTATTAGGTTTACAAAACAAAATAAAAACTATAAGTAAGTCTACACCAAAACACATCTTTTCAAGCAGCCAGTGAACAACGCATACAACGATAAAACCAGCTGACCAAATGTGTTTGAGCTCCGCTTGGGTTGTTAGGTAACAGAGCATGCCATGCCCACAGATTGACTTAAAAGGGCAGCTTTGTGTATCTTACAGGCACATAGTGCCATTTTGTAGCACAACTAACACTGTTACTTTCAGCTGTTATAAAAAAAATTCTGAATATACCAAATATGACTTAAAAGAAAATTTGACTTTGTAATTAGACAAGTCCAATTACAAAGACAGAGGTTAAATCAGACCTCTGTCTCTTTAAGAAGCTTCTCATTATGTAGTTAACCATTCTTAGGTGAGTTGGAATGGGAAGTATGAGAATAAGGAGTTCAGCAGACTCACAAACTCACATTATAACAAGAAATAAAAGCTCAAAAAAGTCCATTCTAAATAATATGCCATCTTTAAAAACCTGACCCTGCATAATAAGCTAGAACTTAAATTTAACAATGATTAAATTCACACTATAAAATTATTAAAATCCTTTCCCATTAACATTTGAAGAAACACATCGCCCTTCTGGATGACATCATCAACCATAAGCTCCTATGTGTATTAAATAAACACTTAACCTGAGTGTTTCTGTGATTTTCTGCCTCAGAATGGATGCTCAGGAGTCTCTCACAGAGAAAAGAATGCACACCCACACTTGCAGCATTTCGCCAAGCAATGAAGAAACTGATTAACAAATTCATCATACAGGTGTCAGGAGCAAACCCTGACAGCAACAGAAAACATGATCACCCTGTATTTACAATCTGCCATCAAAGGGTTTACATCAAAGATGTCAACTGGATAAAAGGTTCAGAAGAGGAAAGGCGAAATGGAGCTAAAGAGAAAATAATGACAAGAATCAAAGGTTTACACTTGTCAAAATTATTTCTGTTTGTTTCAACTGGAAGTGTACCTCCCCTAATAAAAGTTTTATTAGCTGATGTCAGCCAACCCAGAACAAAAACAACTTTTGTTCTCCTTTTTACAATTCTCTGGGAAGAACAGTGACATCACTGTCACACTCTCTGGTAGAATCAACATCTAAGAATAACATCGGCTACATGGACTCTTTTACAAGACATCTGAACTTTGTTCGGAATGATAAAGCAAAACCGATTTACTGAGTGTCATTATGAGATCTCTGATCAGCAGAATTGCCTACGTGTTGAGGGTTGATAACTTGTAATCCTGAAAGAGAGCAAAACAGGGATGGGAGCAAACAGCTTCAGTGTACCATCTCATTTTTATCTTATAGATTTCTGTCAATATTCTCTGGGAGAAACAACTTGAGCAATCAGTAAACTTAAAAATGAGAAGCTTGGTAAATCCTAGCTCTAACCTTTATGAAGGATCAGAGAACTGCAAGACAGTCTTAAACTTTACCAGCTCTACTATACTTTCATCTCAATCCTATGTGACCCTTTAAAATCCCAAAGGTGGAAGTTTTACAATTAACTTTAAAATAATATGCAGTATTTTGAGAAAAGCTTTTATATGCAACCGTATATCATGAAGGATTTATGTAGTAGATAATCCAAAATTGTTGAATAATGAGAAAAATACATTTACAGCGGCCTGAAAAAAATGTATTCAATTAGGATTTTATGTGATCGACTAACACACCGTTATTCATATTTTTGATATAAAAAATAATTATTTCTGTATGCATGCAATACCATTGTAAACTAAGTGATCCTGGATCTTTTAGCAGACATTTGGATGAATGCTTAACCTTTATTTTCATTCAGAAAACCAGCTCCAAACAATCAAAGTAGACAAAAAAATGAAGAAAAAAAGGACTATGGAAAGTGCAACTTGGGTGGCAATAAATAAAAGGAAGTTGGAAACTTCTGGTATGCTTTTGCGCTGTATTCATTTTTGTTTAATACAAAGCTGAAGAACCTTTAGCAAAGCTGGGGTTTGAAGAATCAATGTCATTGATTCTTGTGAATCATCGACAGTGCACTGTGGCGTGTGCTACAATCATGAACAAACACTACAGGCCTCGTTTCAAAATGATCTCGCTGGTTTCTGGCCCTAAATATTTACCTGAACTCTCTTGCGGTGCTTCGTTGTCATTTCTGAGGTGTGCAAAGCCACACAGAAAGAAGTAAATATTGGAATGCTCAGGACCAATACTTCGGTGGTTTTTTTGTTGTTGTTTTTTTTTGTAAGCGAGTAAAGCTGCAAGGGAGACAAACAAAAGTGTTGACAGATGTTTGAGTTGCATTCTCAGTCTGAGTTGTGCAGGAACCAGGGTGTGAACACCAACAGTGAAGCTGAGCAAAGTTCTTTACTTGCCATAGATGGAACTGAATGATCAGGAGAAATATAAAACTTGCTTCTCTGTTAAAACCGGAGTCAGAGTCAGTGTTAAATACCCTGACAGCAGCAGCCTGCCGCATTTCATGGAAAAGGGTCAGTTTGGGCAAGTTTCAGTGTCGGAGTAGCTGCCTTGGTCACAAATGGCAAAATGAATAAAAGATAAATGGCTGTTGGTGCGCCCTGGGGATATGAAGGTCAGTTACATCAAAGAACTTTACAAGTTATGCATCTACACACACACCCATATACACACACGAGCAGAGAAAGAAGCTGACAGGGCTCAGCTGATTTAGAGGATTTTATAGCTTCAGCACATCGTTGCAGGCTTATATTAGGTTCGAAATGAGCTCATATTTTTTGTTATCTACATATGAGGAAAGGTAACATAGGATGCATGTGTCTTACATCATCATACTCTGGCTGTACTGGTGACACTGTATGCAGAGTATGTAGCAGAAACAACAGCCAACCAGAAACTGGAGAAAAAGAGTCAAGCACTGGCTTTGTAGTAAGTTACCAAATAGCTAAGGTCAATGTATATGAATCGGATTGAACAATCGTATTGGTAAGAAATATCCTATTGTCATCTTCGGCTCAAACTATTTCAGGTCTACAGCTGTAACAGGTTACCCAACATGGAACAAAATAGCCAGATGAAAGCATGAATAAAATAACAGAAAATAAAATAATTAAAAACTGCCAGATGATGTCACAATCTGTATGTCTGTGGTGGACCATCAACTGATTTCAACCACACAAATGATGAACACTCTGAAGCAGGACAGTTAAAAAAAAATAAAAAGTTGTATTTTGGCCTAAAGTGAAAACATTTAATATTTTCACTTTCAATATTGTGTTTCTGGGTCAATAAATATTTTTTTGAAAACTACAGCTGATCCTGTGGTTAGAATGGTATACCTATAAACATATATTCTGTCTCAATTTATTGAGAACTAACTTGTGTCAGATTATAAAAGTAAAACTGGGCAAAAAAACTTGTCTGTGCTTACTGAACAACTGAGGAAGAAAGTGCTGTTAGCATGCCGGAGGCTGTCATGGGTAATGAGCTTGGACGATTATTGCAGATACATTACAAAGTCAGCCATTTGTTAATATTACATGTTAGAAATAAAGATGACTATATAACCTTTAAAACATCTTACAGCCAGCATCCCAAATGACTATTGTCATATCATTTTTTTAATAAAACACCAAGTCACAATTTAAACAAAGTACAAATTTGTATATATTGACAATTAAAGATGTAACCACACTCACCAACTCTGCTTCTGTAGATATTTCATACCCTCGGCCAACCTTTGATTGTCAGAGACATCTTACAGCAGAAAGCACTGACTACCAAAAACTTCCAGCCATTTATCCATGGGAGAGGCAAAAATACAGTTCACAATAACCCACACATTATAAACTACTGTGTTGTATTTTTTTCTTGCTGGCTTGGGTGACTTTGATAATTTCAGATTTTTTTAGATTCAAATACATATTCAGGTTAAAAATTGAGATTCTATTTCTGGTTGAGTTGGAACCAATTCTGGTTCTGCCATCATAGTTATTAGGTCAGAAAACCTGAAACAAACTTTGGATGCAACAAACTATATCTTGATTATCAATTTTGGAGTAACTCACTTAAAACTCTGCAACAAGATGACTCAAGTTTGGAACCATTTTGACACCAAAACAAAATGATGTTCAGGCAGTACTTTATGTGTTCACCTACCTAAGGTTCAAACCAATGAAGCAAAACATTTTCAAGGGTACATCATTGTCCCTTGACAAGCTCACACAGTGCGATCTGATCTAGATGGAAAAGTTTGCCATCACCCGAGGAATATGTTATTTGATGTATGCTTATTCTAATGAGATTTAGAGGTCCAACGTTTGCCTAATGTTACTGCTTAGCTTTACAGCACGCTGGTTGGATTTATCACTCATCAGATACATGAGGTGGTGCATGGCCAGCAGTTTCCTGGATCTCATTCTACAGAACATAAAGTTGGCAATTGAGGAGAAGCTAAGAAAACGAGAAAAAGTCTATTCACATCATCTTAAGTAATTAATGAGATAGAAATTCTGTTTTTTCCGCTTGGAGTCGGTTGTGAATGATGAACTCCTCCCATAAGGCAGCATTGCAGAAGCAGTAGCTATCAGGTGGAGGATAATTTTTCAAGCATTTTGATTTCTGTGAAGCTACTGAAGTAGCAATCATGTACATCCCATTGATTTTCACAATTTACCTTCGGTAGATGGATCTCATAGCACAAAATGCCACAATATTTTAAATGCCATATTTTTTAATCCAAATAAAGTTTGTTTCGCAAAATTCAATCCAGTTGCCACTAATTAGGTATTTTATCTGTTTGGGTTACTATTATCTTTTCTTTTCTTTCAGTTTATCTGCCATAATAAAAAAAAAAAAACTTCCAGGGTTTTGGTTTCTACCTCTGTAAAAATATTTATGAGGCTTTTAAGCAAAGAAAAGCTGAATAAAAATTCCTCCATTTTTTCCAAGATCATCTTGTAAATGAAAGCTCTTCCTACGCCAGCCCCAAAGGCAGTTTTGTTACTTTATTAAGATAAATAAATTTCTGAGGTGAAACTAAGATGAAACTGAACTACCTAACCTGCAACAAAAATCCCCATTTGGGTTTTCATTTTCCAATGCTCAAATACTTGCATCATTGGAGGTTAGACAAATAATTATAACTGACAGGAAAATGCATTAGTTAAAATTTAAACATATCAGATTTTACGTTCATCACATGCAGTGTCGGTAGTGCTGCCCGAGTAAACACACGAGGTTCCATGTTTGTCTTTCAGTACTTCTCTGCACAATTATTGATTAAAGCAGATTGTCCTCAGTCTCAGTATGGCAAACGGACAGAGTTCATTTATTAAGTAAAATCATCCATATTTAATGCAACACCAGATGGAATAAGACATCAATTCTAAAATAGTTGCAACACAACATTTTGGATATGTGACAAGACATTTTACTGAGGCAATGGTAAATGGAGTTGGAAATGTAGTTTGATAATGACATAACTTAAGAGCCAGTGTCTATTTCTGGGACAAATGCAAAAAATAAAAAATAAAATAACCTCAAGATAAACCAAATACCTTTTTTTTTTTTTCATTTTCCATAAGAGAAACAAAGCCAAATTCAAAATAGAATATAATGATACTCTCCTGGGTAAAGTACCACTGAGTCTACAGGGAGATGCTGGTGCACTTGATGGAGCATGAAAACTAAAAGCAATGTTCTTGATTCCTGGATGTTCTTGGATGTTCAATATTGTAAACATGATGGGCGCCACCTTCAATAAAGCAAAAGAAAGCCATCACTGTGCACAGTGATGCACAACACATCACATACTATGGTGAAACAGTTCTTTAAATCACCATTCATCACAGAAGCAATTACAAACAGCATGATGAAAGGATAGGACAATAGATGTTTTCTTTAATCAAATATCATGCAATCATTCTTATTAGACTACTTAACGCACTGCTGAACATTCACAATAAATCAGTCTACAATGTCACATGTACATTGAGCTGACCCCGTTTGTTAAGGGATCTGTTACTTCCTTACATTTTCAGACTATACTGGAATCTTTTCAGCTGGCTTTCATTGAAAGTTCTCCAGATTTTCTGAAAGAAAAACCTTTGTAGATCATTTACATTTTCAGTCTGGTACTTTGCCAGTGTTAGAAGGAGGTTTTGTTCAAAGCCGTATAATTCTGCCCTTTGAGTCATTAAAATGTTAAAAAGGTTGCAGAACCCCGGAGATGAGGCAGTGTTGTGTATACTGGACAAATAAAAGTGAATTTACCAGGAAAGTAATTTTAAATTGACTCGTTGGAGCATTTGTTGCCAGATGTTTTTATTTAACTATAACTAGTTAAAAACTGCAAATATAGTTGATTGATAAAAAAAATAAATAAATAAATATGGTTTTAGTTCAAAAAACCCATAAAATGTATACCAAGTCAAAAAAAAACAAAAACAAAACTCAGAACCCCTTCAGAGTGCTAGGGAATCTTTCCAATATTATTGAAAAGAAAGTGTGGCTCCTTGGAAACAAAGTGTGGAGTAACAAGGAAAGACCAAAGGCTTTGCTCAACGCTATATTCCAGTACAAACACCAGTGCCCCAGCAGTGAAAGAAACCCTACCCTGCTTTGACCTGCCACTTTAAAAGCACTACTGTTTTATTTATATAGTGAAAGTGTATGCTCAGCAGAATAGCTGGAGTCAACTCTGCAGAAAGCTCTCCTATCCCTGCATCTGCTCCCTAACACCTCTTCAGCTTTTCCATCGTCGTCTCCAGGGCCCTGGCTACTGCCGCGGTTCACAATACATCACGAAAGCACAGGATGACAAGTGGGCTACCCAAATCAGAGGTCACTGATTGCAATCTTTAAGAGCAACTAAAGGTGTCACTGCAGCAACACCTGACTGGATCTGAAATGGATATCTGAGCAGTGGAGCCTCAAACCATCACTGCTGGTCTGACAGTTATATGCATGCAAAGTGCTCACAACAAGCTCAGATGTAAGATGAAACTTCTGCTCCCGTTTCAGAATTTACCGTAAAGGTCATTATAAATAAATCTTTAAATCCATAAAGCAATGAAGAACGAAATAAAAAAATAAGGTTAGAAATGTACTTTTGAGCTCAGAAAATCCTGTTTGGAAGGTTAGTTTGTCATCTGTTCTTGACCTTTGTCATCTTCCATAGAAAGACAAGCTTTTTCATCACCTGAAATAGTGAACTGTGTATGTTATACCAAAAAGAAAAACAATAAAGATGAAATTACATATTTGAACCAAACTTTGATTAAACCTATAGCAACATGTTTATTCACACTGAAATATTGTTTCAAAGACATCTTAATGAAATATATACAAAATCTGACAAATTTGGAAGGGACATAAAATGAAAGCCAGATGGTGAAGTGAAAATGAATTCTTAACAGGGAGCCTGGTTTCCTAAATTTGTGTCCACATTGTTTCCCATCTTGCCATGTGTTCTGGTATATTATTCAAGTCGAAACATGATAAAATAACCGACATATTGCCAGTGAACTTTGTGTCACTTCGGACATACTGCTATTGTGAATAGTGGAGGCTTATAGGCATCAAGGGTGTGGAATTCAGTGGACAGGAGACAATACTTTTGACATTATATGGTCAGTTTTTTATATTTAAGGATTCAATGACAGGCTAGGATTGTAATTATAACGCTTTCCTAGTGCCGCAAGTAGTTAGATAACAAGTAGCCAAATCAATCAGGTAAGGTGTTAAAGCAGCAGTTTCACTGTCAGTTTCAAGCAACCTTTACACCGAGGTGAGTGAATCATTTTCTGTGCAAAAAGCATGGCATAGTGTGAGGTTCAATAACTTTGTTACTTGAGTCATTGCTGAGACATTTAAGTCCAAATTGAGCCCATTCTGAAACACAGGTGTACAGGAGCACCATTAAATCCTGTAGAAGAGCTGTGGTACTTTTAACAGAAATTTTTTAACACGTCTAAAGAAATCATGTCGCCTTGGTTCAGGTGATCAAACTGATGCAGGGGAAAAGCTTCATAAGGAAGTGGTGGCAATTAACTGTCACACCTTTTCATCTTACACTATTAAAATGAAAGGCAGATATGGAATAGTGTAAAGAGTGTACATGTATGATTAGTCTCGTGTCAAAATGATCAGAAGAGCAACAAGACAGATTTACAATATCCTCCTGATATTTTTTCTAATATATTGACAAATTTCTCTTAGAAAGAAAAAACGGGCACAAACTTCCTGATCTGCTATTTCTGCTAGTAATATTCGAGTTGAAGTAAAAAGTAGCAAATGATAAGAACAAAAAAAGATGAACGTTTTGAAGTGTCTTTTGACACCCTACATCAAGTCACACCACTTTGTCTCTCTCTGGGAGAGATTGCCTTTCTATATTTCAGTCTCTGACACTGCCGTTTCTCTGTGGATGAAGTTGTAATTTTCTCCCCCCCATCTTTCATCACCACAGAAGCTCTATCTCATGAGGTACTACCTTTCCCCCTGTGCCTGGAATAGGATCATTTTTAACCAAGAGTTAAACAGTCATCTGAAATGTGGCCATTATTTCCATTTACCAAGTCACTTTATTACAATAATCCCAGAACATTCTGTACATTACAAAATAATTCTAAAAGAAACTCTATTCATAAGGATCTCCATTGATCTACCTTGGCCATGACATAAAACATTTGAAAGTAGGTTTTTTTGTAAAGGTTGTCTTTAAAAAAAAAAAAAAAAAAAAAAAAAAAGAGACCTACATTATACAACTACACACCTCAAATTTGACAGGGAAGTAGACTGAGATGGATGGCAGACAGAGACAGAGAGGGATGATGAGGATAGGGAGGGTTTGTTCTGCTCTAAAATCTGATCCCAGTAGAGTTGATTACACGGATCGTACTCCGTCACTGGCAGGTCTTGTTGATGACATGATAGGGGACAGTGACACGAAGCCTGAACATACCAGCACTGGGCCATCACATCAACTCAGATGAAGGTTTATATTTAGAATGCAGCAAGAGAAAAGTGGGGAACGGAGTTATCATGTTTACTGTATTCCTAGGGCACAGCTATTACATTGATCAACATTTTTAAGAACATGGATATTGGGAATAAATGATTCCAGCAGATTAATTAAAGTGGGAAAGAGAAGAAAATATATTAGAAATGAGTCAGGGACACAGTGTAAACTGCTGAATAAATTGTATATCATGTAGGTCAAATTTAGTCTGGGTTTCATGCAGAGATGACTTGTTTCTCTACACTTCCTTTATCACCCACCTGGCTTGAGCCAAACTTTCCACAATACTTATGGTTCCCTCAAATTTGACTTTCTTTTTTGTCACACTAGATATATAAAGTGTGCAACTAATAGTTTTCCGGTCAACAAATATACACATCTAAGGTCTATTGATCTCAGATGTTTTTTTTTGAGTATTTGTTTGGAACCCATTGCCTGTTGGGTTGGTTTCAGGACCTGAAAGATCCCAGACATGATGATAAAAAAAAATAAAATCAGATATTACAGTTTTGGTCCTACAGGACCACTTTTAATGGAGAAAAAGGATACAAAAGAACTTTTGTTTTCTGCATTTTGGAGTCGCCTTTGACTTTCCATCACATTCCACAGACAGCATCCTCATTTGTCCTTGGGGAACACCCCCTGTGCTGGGATTTCAGGCCAAGACAATCAAACATGTTGAGTGTCCCCAATTTGAGGTCGGAGTGGTCCCAATATTTTTCCAGCCAGATTAGATCACCACACGCTGCAGGAGTATCTTCTAAGATTATCTTTAGAACCACCATAACTGGACAAAACATTCATTTGTGTTGGCCTACCAAAAAAGAGCCCAATCAAATACCCTTTTTAGTGTTTTCAGCGGTAATGTAAAAAAAATATATATATCTGAAAAGCTCAGGGGGTACAAAGGTAGCCCAATAAGCCTTCACTCCAATATGGAAAGATTCAACCTTGAGTTAAAAAAATCTCAATATTTTAAAATTTTATTTTCAAGATGACATCACAATAATTTATGAGTCTTTAAAAATATATTAATGTGTAAATTTTGAGCTTGGAACATTCTCGCCAGATTGTTCCAATTATTTATTGAATTTACTAAATTTATTTCATAAATGTATGTAAGTATTTATATACATTGATAGCATACATTTAAATGTATGCTACCAATGTAGCATACATTGGTATGCTACATACCAATGTATGCTACATTCATTGAGAGTAAGCAAATCACAACTTTGAGGTTATTTGTGGCACTGAAAATGTCTGATATCTTCATGTTAAATTTGAGGACATACAAGGAACCATTTTGTTCAAACTGTTGACAAAATTGCTCCAGACGTATAGTATTCACTTTTTACCAAGCAGAAGTCTTTGCTCTGAAAGCGTTTGCCTTTTCCTCTCGATCAGTGTTTACCTCAACCGATGTGTTCATTTTTCTCCCGAGTGCATCTCAGCGTCTAATAAAATGTTTGTGCTGCATGAATAAACTTTCAGCACCAAGAAGTGCTTCTTAAAACATGCACAGAAGTCTATTCAGCTTCAGAGAGCGACTAGGAAAATACAGTCACTGGAAAACATATCAGTCATCAGCCACTCAGAATAAAAGCAATTATTATACTGACCAACTGTAACACTTTGATTATTACAGTTACTCAGCAGCTCTGCTTTATGTCCAACGGTGGGGTCAGCGTCAGGTTACAGGATGGTGGCGTCATTTATCCACCCACTGGACTCATAGCTGGAAACCATAACAAGTTGAATTCCTATAGATCAGTTGCTCCACATATGCCGTACTCTGCAGCTCTTATTGATCTGTTCATAAAACATTCAGCTTCACACCAAGCAGTGGAAACAAATGTTTTAGCACAACATTCACCTGCCACCATTTATGTGCTGACACAAATCTTTTAGTTTTATAATCTCTCAATGCTGAAAGCCTCACGAGTATGTTAGTTATTGTAACGGAAAGACACCTTACAAAAAAAAAAAAAAAGTGCTGTTGAGAAATATCCTAAAAACATTTAACAATTATTTGTGTATAGGAACTAGCCAACCTTCCTTTGGCATATGTTCATTAATCTTTGTCATTCTTTGTTCACAGAATCAGCAGGGAGGAGTCGGTCAATCCAGGTCAGCTGGATTGTTCATCTACTTATAAAATGTGAGGTTGGTGAAGACGATTCTCATGGTAAGCTCAGTCATTTCAGCATCTAACAGATATTCAAACTTGGTGCTCACGTGGTTCTAGGCCGAACATCAGGGACATTTCTGGCCATTTGGGTGCCCTGAGCACAAATTCTGAATCATTGTTACTTCAGTGTTGAACTGAAGTAACAGTTCAACACTGCAAATGATGCTTTGCTGTCTATAAACAGTCTGCACAGCTGTGCTGAGTGAAATTGTGCACACAGGTGTCTGCCGAATTTGAGGTTCAGATATACAACATGCTAGACACATTTTTAATTTAATGCATTATGATTATTTATAATGATTGAGCCTGATTCTTTTGTGCCCCCCACAGTGCAATATGCATGGGCGGAGCATTGACACCAACTAAAATCATTATGCACTGAACTCTGGAAGCAGAATGCTGTGCTAAAACAAAGACAATGTTTGTCTGTAATTATATTTATTATAAAATCATGAAGCCATTTCAAGCACAACAGATAACCATTGCTTAATTAGTTTTTTGTACAGTTATAAACATAGGTCTCTGCTTTAATGAGCCAGCAATTATTTATACAACCATTTGTGCTTTTGGATGTTTGGATAAAATTGGTCAAGTTGTATTTCTGTTCATCATCAGATAATGCAACACTGGGTCGGATAGATTGCACTAAGAGCTTTAATACAAGCTCAAAACACACCACCTCAAAAAAAAAAAAAGTAGGTGAAAGAAGAGAAATAAAAATTAGGGAGCAATGACAGAGGTGTTTTCAAGATAATGGCTCAGACATAATCACTAGTGCAGGGCGCAAACATGGTTCTGGACAAACTTCAGTCAAAGTAAATAAACAGGAATCAAGATTCAGTGTATTCTGTTAGGACTGTATGTCATAGATCAACACAAAATATCGACACTGCAGAAAAGGGCATCGTGAATTTACATTAAATTCAGTTTACTCTGATGCTCCTAAATAAATTAATCCACCTGTCTACATTCATTGACTATGAGTTCATCAATCACATGAAATCCAAAAAAAAAGTAGAATGAAGTTTGTTTCTACAACATTTGACTCAATGTAACACATCTTACAAGGGTCTTTATGCCTGTGCAGTTACTGATTACTTTTTGATAAGACTTTGCAGTCATCAAAACATAGACTGCATCTGCTAAATCAACAAACTGGCCTGAAATTGAATTTGTGAAACTTTGAACACAGCAAATTATAGCTTTAAACTGGGTACATGTACCGTATTTAGTCCTAAGAGTCCACCTGATAAAATTGACTTTAGTCATTAGCAGAGGTAAATAAAATTCCTTTTAGGACAATAACAAAATCATTCTGCACCGTCAACACTTTATTCAGCACTACAGGGGCCATGAACATCAAACATGTTTAATTGGCTAATTTGTCATGTGACTGTTTGGGATCTCAGGGTCAGTCCTCTGAAGACGCCTTTGATAGAATAATTGGCCATTTTAGGCTCATAATGAACATGCAAATGACTACATGTTGCTTTGAAGCTAAGCAAGCTACAAATACACACATTGATCAAAGACACCAGTTCTCTGTGCTGAGGTGTAGAGACCTGCAGGGATTTCGGATCTGTATACATGACAGTGGACCGTTGAAAAATAGCATTAAGCAGTAATCAGTTTAGCAGAAAAAATTAGATGTGTTGCTTCTAAAGATGCAGAGTAAAGATTTATCATATCATTGGAAAAAATATTCCTCATTGTTTCTTGGTTATGTGTGTATAAAAAATATATATTTATCTTTCTTTCATTTTGTTAATATGAAACCTCTTAACCAAAATCACCGCAGGACAAACTTTTACAGCAACATCTATGACTGTCCTGTAGTTATCTTTTGACTAAGATTTCTAGGACTGTATCATTTGTGCTGACTTAGTTTTTTATAACTTCTCCCTGTGGAACATATGGTCCACTTTTTTAATCGCATTTAACTTTATTACTCCAAAAAACAAAAACAAAAAAGGAATATATTTAAAAGGAAGAAACTCCCTTTGGAATATCAAATTAGAAATAGCCATAATAATAAAGCTGAAACGGCACAAAACACATTTTGCAAACTATTCTTAAAAGTAGCTTTTCCAAAGCTGCAGGAGTCTAGAGTGAATAAGTGATAACGCTATTAGGGAAAAATAGGTGACCCATTAAAGAAAAACTGCAAAACCAAGTATTTTTCAAGAGCATTACAGATACACTTCTCTTCTTCTGCATCTTAAAACAAGATGCATGCTTCATAAAAAAGATCAGCTTCCTTTTAAACCACACTAATTTTTTTCTGTTAAGATTACTAAAATGTGTTTTATTTGATTGACGTCAGAATAAAGAGAGCAAAAGAGATTAATTTCAAGATTATTTGTATTTCTTGATATTTTGTAGAACTGCCTCTTAAAGTGCTTGACTTGGTTCAAATGGCTTTTTATGCATCTTTCCTACAGGTTTTGGGAACATGTCCTATTAAGATCTTTGTCCTGTCTCCATTTAACTCAGCTTTTGTAAATAAACCTATGAAATGCTTATGGGTGATGGTATCAGTAAATGGGATTTCCCAAATCGTTTCTGAATTTGATCATCCAAACTGACCAACTGAGGCACATAAATAAACTTAACAGCAAAACATGATTTACATCAAAATAATCAAAAGACAGAGTTATTAGGAATTTATTTTTCTAATTTTGACTTGCTCTAAAACACACATCAAATACAAATTTAGCTGTCTTTTAGATCTTCACTTTTAGTTCATAACTCTTAAAAGTCTAGACAAAGGGCAAATTAAAATGGCTGCCTGGTACAAGGTGTTTCTACTTAACAGACAGATACTGCCTTCAAATTCTAAGCAAGACTGTAAACAGACTTCCCTTTAAAATTGAAGTTATATGCTCATACATTATAAATGCTTGCAGAACATCCTGTTTACTGGAGTCAAGGGCACGCTGACAGCTATGGATCAAATTTTAAAAATGGGATGACATTGCTAATGTCCACTACCACACAGTTCCATTCATCAGTGAGTGTCATCATCATGAAAGGAGATCATTGCTTTATGGTTGATGGTGTCTTTACATAACTTGATATGAGAAAAAGGACAATGACAAAGTGTAGAAACAGAGTGCATTACAGTTACAAGGTTATTCTTCCTGGAGGTCAGAAGTGAAAACAGAGACGTGGACAAATTATTTGGAAACTTTACAGAAAACACAAAAGAATAATGTCTGATATAATGTGAAACCTAAAAGCTTTAATGGCACTGTTTCCATGTTTATTACATATTTCAATTAAATCATACTTCTATTTTGATTGCAATCTACTTGATTGCATTTCTGTCGTTCATCATTACTTTTTGAAATTAGTATTTTTTTTATGCGTTTGTCTCTTGTGGTTTTTTGTTTGTCTTGCTGCTTTTAACAACTCTGTGTGTTACATAAAAATACATTTTGACTGTGTGATTCATCAGAATTGGTCATAGTTCACATGAAAACAGCATGGACAAAAGATGGCAACCCATATTTCAGATTCTGTGACCACATTTGTCCAGCAATCACTGCCAAAAAGTGATATCTGTGCTTCACAGTGAAATGTCAGAGATTGTCAAAAGGTAGCTCCCCAGAATAAAATGTTCAATAGGATTAGGAGCTGGGCCCTTAGATAGCCATTTGAGTGCAGTTAAATGTTATCCTCTCACTCTGTATGTTTTGAGTCTTTACCCTTTTTGAGAACCAGTAATCCCCAGATGAGGCTGAGCTTACTACAATGGCATAAATGTGAAAGAAAAAAAAATCCATACCAATAAATTTGCAACAGATTGCCTATTATATATATATATATATATATATCCTCAACGAAGAAATAAATATGCGTGATAGTGGACATATATATATATATATATATATATATATATATATATATA
>CAEGAE010032274.1:0-13295 GCA_903067095.1 Girardinus metallicus | reverse complement strand
TAGATAGATAGATAGATAGATAGATAGATAGATAGATAGATAGATAGATAGATAGATAGATAGATAGATAGATAGATGGTTTTCCTATAGGTTATTGATTGCATTCATAGATATGTGACAAGTGATATACATTGTAATCCTCAAGCCACAATGAATCTGGTTGTCCTTTATTTTATTCCGACCAGAACCAGGTTCCATTGGGACTGCAAAGGACTTAACTCTTGACTAAATCGGACTTGTGTTTTTTTTTTGTTTTGTTTTTTTTGTGGCGCTCTGTGTGTTTAAATGATATTGCACTCTGATTACTCTTTTACAATACTCCTGCATAGTAACACTACATTAACCAGTGGCTATTAATTAATAATGATGTCACATTCTAGATATTTTTTAAATAAACTATTGAGTGCAAGGATGCTGCATTTTAATCAAATGTACAGGTTTTGTGCTTTTTGCCGCACAATAACTATTTTGTTGTCATTGTTTCTGAAAACCTGGCAAAAGCTGGAAAATGTTTTGGGTTTTTTTCAGTCAATAGTTAATGTACATTTATCTAAAACTTATTTTATTTTTGTTGACTTCATGTTGCATCTCTAAGTAGCAATTCATTACTTATACACACACTAAATAAACACTCTGAACCATTAAGTAATACAGTCCCAGGCTTGTCATTTCACACTAAATGTAATGTGATTTGGCTCATAGACAACAATTGTAATCATGAAAAGAACAACGAGTTCTGCTTCTGATGGCCTTGCTCCCAGACAGTCCTGGTCTCGACGGAGAAACACTCTGGGGTCGTAGATGCTAACACTAAAAACATGCTTAAAACAATCAAGCTTGCTTACACCCAAACCGTACAGACTGGACCACAGTTTACTACAAATTGCATAATTTGCACTGATAAACTCAGCCATCCATCATTTATACCTGTTTATCCTTGAAGGGTCATGGTGGAGCTGGTGCCTATTTCCTGCTACCATGGGGAGTGAGGCAGGTTCACCTTGGAGAGGTTGCCAGTCCATTGCTGGGAAACACAGAGGCACACAGGATAAACTATCAAGTTTGCACACACTCACAGCAAAGGCAATTGAGAGAGACCAATTAAACCTGCAGTCATTTTTTTTGGACCATCGGAGAGAGCCAAAGTACCTGCATAAAACCTAAACAGGCACAAAAAGAACATGCAGAAAGACCCCAGGCCTGAATTCGAACCCAGGATCTTCTTTCTACAAGGCAGCAGTGTTACCAATACCACCACTGTCCAGACCTAATAAGTTCAAACATCTGTATTTCATTTTCAATAAATATTTCATGCCGTTTCATTAAACGTGAGGCACAAAGTAAATTTTGACTCCGTAAAACGAAAAGTAGTGAATAAGAAGCCATCAGCAGCAGTTAATTTTGCTTGTTTCTCTTTCTGTATTTCAAACCACACACAACTGCCGACACTGTGTCTTCTGCGCTGCAGGTTTGGAGCGTGACAAGTTTGACAACAAGACAGTGACGTTTGAAGAGCACATCAAAGAGGAGCACAACATGTGGCACTACCTGTACTTCATAGTGTTGGTAAAAGTGAAAGATTCCACAGAATACACAGGGCCCGAGAGCTACGTGGCAGAAATGATCAAGGTAAAAAAAATCACCCAGAAATACCCGTGCCTCCTTGGCAGAAGGTAGAAGCTCATTTGTTGGAAACGTGCTGTTTTATATAGGCACTTTGGGAAATTATTTGTTGGTTGAATTACTTTAAAGGATTCAAGAGAACAGTTAATTGCGTCATATCTTTTCTTCAGAAAAATATGCTTGGCTAACTTTATAAGGCTTTTTTTAAAGTTATTTCAAAGTTTTTCTGTGGAATTAGGGAGTTTCTTAAGTCACAGATGTTGTCAGTCGTGAATCAAAAGCTAACCAGGTCCTGTCACGTTTTTGGCAACGGCAGTTAGGCAAAACATTTTTTTCGTCCGTTAATGTTACTGATTCACACTTTCGAACATGTCCTGGCTCATAACACAAAAGCACGTTCACGCCAGTGTGATGATCTCTTCCTCTTTTCTAATCTTAATCGACAGACATGCTGGTTGTAACCATTTAACAATACCAGCCGACCGGTGCAGCCAAAGAGGAAGTTGGGAAATCAAGAAAACACGAGCCTGCGGTTTAACATTAAATCTAAGCAAAACGTTAAAGGATTTACTGGTTGTACTATAATGCTAACATTTCAACGTTTTCCCTAAACTACATAAGGTCAAGGGAAACATCCTGATTAAAGTTACTGTTCTGGTGCTATGAATACACAATGGTCATATTCTTGGGTATCCACAGGAGCACAACCTGGACTGGTTTCCTCGGATGCGCGCCATGTCTCTGGTGAGCAGTGACTCGGAAGGGGAGCAGAATGAAATCAGGAACCTGCAGGAGAAGCTGGAGTCAACCATGAGACTAGTAATCAACCTGTCTGGACAGCTGACAGAGCTCAAGGAGCAGGTATCTGCACTACCGAGCTACAGATTCGCTCAAAATGTAACTCAACCTCCCTGGATTTAAACGTCTTCCGTCTTTTGGTTCCTTTTTGGTACCGCTGTCACCATTGTAGGGAAGCAGTGCGTGCCAAAATACCCCACCAATAAACAACAAACAACCCTTAAAGTGAACAAGAGACCAGTAATTAAGCAGTCACTGTAAAATGGCCTTTTGCTATTACTTTCAAATACAAACATGGAATTGAAATTGTTAATGGGCTTTAGCATTAACATGTAGTGGAGTTAGCACAACTATTGACACTAATAGTTGTCAATAGTTCTCCGTTAGTCTCTCTGTATATTCTACACTGTAGATGGTTACTCCAAGTTCTCAGCTACACTATTCTGGATAGCTGTTTTTAAATGACCATTTATCTTCAGTTTTAGAAAATATCTGCATCTACACATTCACTTTACATTATAAAAGCATGTACATCTATTCCTCCCCATTGGTTTTTGATGACGTTGATGAGAACTATATCAAAAATCAGTAGAAGATTTTGAACATACTTAAAGCATTACTTGTTAAAGGGTTCTCTGTCTTTCTCTTCTGAGTAACTCTGTAGGTAAACACTAAAAACTGTGTTTTTCTTTATCTTTGTGTCAATGACCTTCATTTTAAAGAGATGAAACTCGCCAGTCAACCTGATCAGATTTAGTTTGGTTCTTTTTCTGATCAGAAAATATATGATTTTTGAGTTTGATTTTTTGAAAATGAAAATAATCTTATTCTTGTTACAAGTCCATCTTTGATGCATTTCTACTTCCTGTTCAGGGATATTTATATTTATTTAAGTTCCATGGTGCACTGGAAAAATCTTAAGAAAACACCTCTCTTTTATAATAGCCAGCATTTCATTTTTTGCTGCTTATCAGTTTAACGAAATTTTTCCACCAGCTGCCCTCTCAGTGTACACAGCTCAGTCTGACAGCAGCAATGCGAGGTGGCTAAGGTCATAATACTAGAATGCAGAAGTCCCTGTAATTGAAATGTCACCTGTGTGCTCTTCTTCTTTTTTTTTTTCCCATTCAGATGACAGAGCAGAGGAAGCAAAAACAACGACTGGGACTTCTGGGTCATCCCCCACATCTGAACATTAATCCCCAGCAGCCTGCCTGATTTCCCTGGAGGGGAGTCCACCTTTCACCAGTGCCTCAGCACTCCCTGGCAGGGCAACGTGTCTAACTGTTTCAGGTGGATATCTGACTTTATGGTTCACCTGACCCTCATAGAATATTGCTCTTCAGCAGACATGTTTGTATCTATGTAAGGTGAAAGAGGTTGTTACCCTCAGCAACATGTACGTGTCGTTGTGGGTTAAGTTTGCACAAAATGCCTGGAGATCTGCAAAGTCAATCCTGTAAGTCAAGGAAATGAACATATTGACTTGAGCTTTAGGACCCCAAATGTTTTGTGCCTTTTGTCCCTCCTGAAAGCCAAAGTTCAGTCACATTGTTGCTGAAGGAGATTTTCTCAAGTGTCCTTTTGTCGAGGATCAAATCCTCAGTGTTGCACCAGCAAACTCAGGCCATACGTCGATTTGAAGATTTGTTTCACCACGTTATTTAATAATTGTTTTCATCTGACGGCAACAGGATTGTATAATATGCAATGTGTAAACAAAGAGGAATTACTTTGGAGTTACTTGAGTTAATTGAGAGTTTATTTTGTATTTAAAACATGAATTCAAGACATTCGCAATAGCTTACCCACACTGTGGCTTTTTTTTATTAGAAAAACTCAAGTGTCTTTTTTTTTCCTTTTTAATTTCAAGATAATTATTTATCACTTTCTGAACTCCCTACTATCTCTAACTGAGGCCTTGCTTGTTGTAGGGCAGTTCAGATTGAAACGTTTTGTAAAGAAAAATTATTTCGACTTCATAAAACCTGTCCGTAGCTTTTACTTTAAATTATGTTTAGTACGAACATCCCTGGAGGGACAGTGAAAATCCTTACAAATATTTCTATGTTGTGATTATTAATGGGGGCTTTATAGAAGCCAGTAAAACACAAACCTTAGTGTGTCTACACTAAATTATGTATCTTTTTTTTACTATTTAGTCCAAAGCACTGATATTTTTGTAGCACACAACTACTTTGTAAAACATCCTCATGAAAATGCCTTCTTGAGTGTTGAGTGTATATGAGGTCACTTGGCGTGCTGCTTGACCAAACTAAGCTTTTCTACTAATTGACGGTTTGTGTCTGAATTGTACATTCCATTCTTGGAGTTTATTTAAATAAAGAAAGTGTGCAAAATACTCTGTGAAAGGCTATGTCTGAATCAGCCTGACAAATTAAGAGGACACCAAACTAAATGTCATGCTAAAAGGAAACTAAGGTTTGGTTGGTATTTCCCCCACAAGTTGCTTCATCGTAGTTTATTTTAATACTTCTGAGTGCATCGTTAAATTTTAGCCGCTGACCAGTAGACAGTGTAGGTGCCACGGTTCTCTTCAAGCCGCTAAAGGCAAGAATGACTCAAGAAGTCTGCATGAAAGTACAGTTTGTAAATTATATGTGCTATGCTCTACAAATGAGGAAGTGCACTCTGGTGTGTAAAGAAGGCTCTCTTACTTTATCACTGATAAAAACTCTGGGGGACCTTGTTAGAGGGTTGGGCATCATAAACTCTGAGAAAAGTTATAGTATAGGACTGAATGTTTCTTAAATATTGCACAGAACAATTAAAATCAAGACATTCATTTTAATCTCCATGAGTAAAGTGCCAGGCTTAGTCTGGTGGTGTGTGCCTTAATATATATAATTTGTTCAGATATCTTAATCATTGAGACAGATGGGACTAATGCATATATTAACTCTTCTGATTGAATGATTGCGACAGTGACTTTTCTGAAAAGTCAATTCATGTTTAATTTGTATCGATCCAAACGTCACAATCAAAGAATTTGTTTTGATGTTTGAATTTTGTCTTTTTTTCTCTAAAGACAAAATTATTCCTCTTTATGAGAAGCAGTGTGTGTAGACTTTATTGCCTGCAGATGTTTTTACTAGATATTTTATAACAGATTAAAGTTGTTCAAATTCACAATTTCAGTCTTATTACAACAGTTAAAGGTATATCACCAGGTTACTGTTTTAGGCTAAGGAACGTTGTCACTGAAATGATTTGATTATAGCAACAAAAAAAAACTTTCTAGACCGAATCCCCCACCCCCAGGCTGCCTTGTTGCTATTTCAGTCTGGTGGTTTTCCAGCTGCACCATCAGTCGGACGTCCGATGAGTTCTTACAGTGGTATGGGTTTTTTCAAAGTTTTTCAGGGAAATACATGTTTTCACTATCTTGTTACTATAGTAGAGTTTTTATTAACATATGTTTGATCACAAAAATCATGGAAGAGGTGTCATAGAAAACAAAAGTTTGGAGTTGTGCAATTTGAAAGTTAGGGTTTTTTTTTTTTTACTTTTGCTTGTGTCAGATTAAAAAGATGGATTTTAAGGCTGCCTCTTGTGAATTAATGGACAATTAGACTTTGGCTTGGCTCGTGGCTCTGTGCACCATTAAGATGAAGTTTTCTGAAATTTTACAGCAATGCATTTTAAAATCTAGCCCTGCGACTTCATAACCTTATAGTATATGAATATTTATGGATGACATTCACAAGAAAGTGTGATGAGTTGCATTTGTCATGAGTGATAAGTGAGTTGCACCCAAACCAAGCTTTCGATTGCTGTCTTTTCCATCTGATAGGATCGCAGAAATTTATGACATTTAAGTTCAAGGCTAAACTCAAGGGCTCTTTCACAGCTTTTCAAAAAATATATAATCTTTAGCCACATCTAGACTGGTCAAACTGGGTTATTCTCTGCTGATTGCAGATTGTTTTTAAACACCTGGAGACTCAAAATCCTCACGTAACAAGGATTTGTAAAGCCTTTTATAAATCACTGCCATCTTAAATTGACACAGATGTGAAAAATGTATGCAAATTCAGGTTCCTTTATGCAAAAAAAATTTAATGCATTGCAATTTATTGATTGGACCTGGAAAGCTATCATCTGGCTGCCTTGATGCAAAAACACCTAAATTAGCAGACAAGGACTTGTGATATATTTTTTAACAATTCTATTGTTAGATGTAGACGAGGCAGCTTGGGTGACTGCCATCTATAACAATACGAAAATTCAAATGATCCCTTTTTAAGTATGATTGGAGCCTCAAAGATTTAGAATAATATTGATCTTTGTGGGTCTATGTGACAATATTTTCTGGAAGGAAAACACAGGTGAAGCATTTTTGAAGTAAGAAACCTAAGGTCTTAAAAGAATAAATGACTAGAGGAACGGATTGGGTGGAGGAAAATGTTATTATCCAGGGATAGCAGCAGGCAGGTGTATCCACCGTGTGCATGATAAGCTGGATGGGCAGGGTCAGCGGGCTCCTGGGGCCATGAGGAGATCAACGTGACAGTCTGCACCGCCTCATGACAGTCCACACGGACTACACGCAGCAGTCCGTGCACGGGTCCACGTGGATCCTCCCGCCCCTATTTGAGCTGTGCAGTTTCAAGACATTATTATTGTTGTTGTTGCAATTATTGCATTGATTGTGCTACAATCCTAAATAGTTGACTATTTCCCACTGATTATCTTTCCCAATCATGCATTGTGCAACCATCCTTGAGAACATCCCCGCTGAGAGTCTTTTATTTGCTGTACATGTTTCTTGGCGGTAGGTAACCTATTCGCTCAAGCAGAAACTCCCGCTGAATACTCCGCCATCACCGCCCTTCCCTCTTTGCTGCGCAGCCTTGTTTCCATACACTTCAGCATGGTGGTACACGGGATCCGCGGCGCGCCGCCTCCCACTCTGACGTCCGCAGCGCCCGAGCCACTCAGGCGCCTCGCCCGGGAAAGGTGGGCCGTCCTCCCCGCCGAGGATACAGCGCCGCTTAACACGTGAGCCTCATGTGACAGAGGTAGGTCAGACCGAGCGGAGAGTCAGAGGGTTTATTTAACTCGTCGCTCCGTACTCCCCCACTTTCCCGACGCGCCACTAGGAGAGGGTGAACTTCCTCCTGCGGCGGGACCACAGCTTGGAATTTACATGGACTTAACCTGAACGCACCTGAGATAGCGCTTACAATAAGAGCTGCTCTAAAAATGACACATTCTTAAACATTTTCTGAAACATTTTTTGATGCGCTTTAGCGTACTTCACTCTGCTCGTAAATAAATGCGTGTTTGTTTGTGGCTGAATTGGTGATATATTTATATACATATATTTGGACCCGAACAAAGAATGGAGCGAGTCCCAAGCGAGCAACCGTCTCCTCTCTCCAAACACCAGCCTGATCTGTCGGACGTGCAGGGGTAAGTTACAGTCCTTCCTAAACCGTGACACCTTTACCCTTAAATTGTTCCCAAATTCCTTACGGGTTCGCTCTATTTGTTTCTTTAGGATGGATTTCCAAATGTATGTTTATAAGCCTAGAAGAGGGATAAAAAGGGGAGAAGAGAGCAAGGTTTGTGTTTTTTTTTTCCTGTTATATCTATTCACTTTATTACTTGTGGCAAACTTGTTACGACCCGACCTCGGAGCTTGTTGCACGTAATCTACAAGGAAGGAATTAGAGTAGCAGCAGTTCCCATAAATGGTTGACCCAATTTCTGCTATGACATAACTCCTGGATTCCTCCCTATGGGTGTAACTCCCTGCAAACACAAAGGATTTACGCAACGCCTGTGTTTATTTCTCGTAGGACACCTACAAGCTGCCCCACAGACTCATCGAGAAGAAAAGGCGCGATCGGATAAACGAATGCATCGCTCAGCTGAAAGATTTATTACCCGAACATCTGAAACTCACCGTAAGTTCATACTGAAGTAGCTGGACGGGAGAATGGGAAGCACAAATGTTGAGTAGAATGCACCATCTAGTGGTTGTTCAGCGGCATTACAGCTGTGCGTCAGCAGCGCGCACCAAATTGGCTGGTGCCCAATTATGCTCTGTCCTATCCTGTTGCCGGTGTGCTATAAAACAAAATTCTGTAAATGACCTGAGAATCTCTTCAGCCCGATGGCTGAATTACTGTGAAAGTTGGAGAGCAGAAGAAGCCAGGAGTTGTGCAGTTTAGCCTCTGTTTTGAATAAGCGGTTAAGATGTGCTGACTTTGCGTGTCTTCCACAGACTCTGGGCCATCTGGAGAAGGCTGTGGTTTTAGAGCTCACGCTCAAACATGTGAAAGCCCTCACCTCTCTTCTGGAGCAGCAGCAGCAGAAGATCCTTTCTCTGCAGAGTGGCATGCAAATCGGTGAGCGACGGACATTTGCATACATGCAGAAGATAATATGTCAGTTTCTTGCAGATTTGCTCACATGGGTTTTCTTGAATTACATTTTTTACAGAGCAATCCACTGTTAGCCAGGAGAAGTCAGAGGAGATGTTTCGTTCTGGTTTCCACATGTGTGCCAAGGAGATTCTCCAGTATCTAGCCAATCATGAGGCTGATGGAGACCTGACTCCAACTCATCTCATCGGCCATCTTCACAAACTGGCTGCTGAAGTGCTGCAGAGCCCAGCTAGACCTCGCACCCCTCACAGCCCCCAACCTGAAGAGGTTCCGGCCTACCACCAGCGCCAGCCTCACAAGGAGATGGCCACCACCTTGCCCCCTAAGCCCACTGAGGGCTATGGGAGGAACTGCGTGCCAGTTATCCAGCGAGCATACGCACCGGCGAGTAGCGAGCAGAGTGGAAGTGACACAGACACAGACAGTGGCTATGGGGGGGAGCTGGAGAAGACTGAAGTGGGGGCACTGCAGGGATGCGCTGATTATTATGGTCATAACAGCCAGCAGAAGCGACCGCTGGGAGACAGGCAGAGCTCTGCCATCAAACAGGAGGACGATGAGCCACGCCACAAGCGACCCCGTGTGGAGTCTTCTGAGGATGAGGTGCTCTCAAGTGGAGAGTCATCGCTTTCATCATCTTCCAGTGGTTATGGTAGTTACATGAGCACGTCCCCCACCCACCCACCTCCCCCTCCTCATCCTCTCTGCATGCCGTTCTACCTCATCCCCCCTTCAGCTGCGGCCTACCTACCAATGCTGGAGAAATGCTGGTATCCTGGAGCAGTGCCTATGCTCTACCCAGGCATGGGAGGCTCTTCACCCACCATGTCTGGCGACAGACCACCACCTCCGCTTGTGTTGTCTCCCAGAGGAGGCTCTCCTGCCCCAGCCCTATCTCAGACCCCCATGGACTCCCCTGCTCTCCTGCAGGCACTAAAGCAGGTACCACCCCTCAACCTGGAAACCAAAGAGTGAGGAATGAAGGAACAGGCGAAGGGACAATGCCTTTTCTAATGGTCACTGTCAACAAGTGGACGACATAACTGAGCTGTTTGTAATCTATAATCATTCATCTTCTCTTTTCCTCATCCGGAGGTCAGATAGTACCCATTCACACTGGGAGGAATGCAAAACTCTGGCTGAATGTTTAAAGCTCAGTGGTTTTCCTCATTTACAGATGTACTGTTTGAACCCGAACTGCCCTGCACATACATACAGATTGGTTGAATGTAAAGAAAGAAGTCTTTAAGATGCTGCTGTGGAAATGTAAAAGCCTACAACAACTATCCATCTCACTATGTAGCTGTTGTGACAAAGAATTGCCATGTTGTACTTTACTTTAAAAACTTTTTGCACCAAAATAGTGGTAATTAATCACCCAAAGTTTGTTGCCTGTCTTTTGTTCACCACTCTGTTCACTGAAATGCCCTTTCTCAACTTGATATTGATTACTTTAAACACCCAGAAGTTCTGAAGTGTGTACAGAATGAGTAAGAAGATGGCTTTAGTGGATGAAGGGATAGGCCACTACTTATCCACTACTTGGCCAAAATGAGTGACATGTCTTGTTTTTGTGTTGATGAACAGAGAGGGATTTCTGTAATTATTGTTCATAGACTTCTTGTATATTTCTATTTTTGATACCTGTGCTTGCACTCTGCTCTCTCAGGCAGCCGGAGGGATTGCAGAGTGTGGACAATGTTGTGTACTCAGAAAGTGTACATTCTGTAGCACTGTGCTGGAGCTGGTCTGCGTACTCAACGTGTTTTCTGCTCAAGTCAAACCCGGTGTTTGTTCTTGCTGTTGCCTTTTACTTGTGAGAAGCTGATAAACTGCAGATGTTTATTCTCTGTACAATGTATTAAACCTGGAGTCAAAGATATGAGGAAGGGGTGAAGTGAATGTAAGTTTTACCAGAAGACTAGTTTTCTATAGAAAGTGAGGTACTTAAGGTTTTATATTTTGGGACCTAAAGAGAGATGTTTGATGTACATATTTTGTCTATAAATGTTGATATAAATCATAAGTGTATTAATAAAGTATTTTTCCCATGGATATTTGTTTTTATTGTGTGTATATTTTAATAATTAAAGATGTGGGTGATAACAATAAAACAATTAGATACATTCCAACAAGCCACACCTGGAAAAACTTGACGTTTAGCTTCGTCTGCTGGCTAACCCCATGTGCTAATTATTTGGAAAACCAAATTAGTGTTAACTTAAGCCACTTTGCAAAACAAGCAATTTTATGTTTGCTCCAATACAATTTAGTTTTTGTACTTAGCTTCATATCTAATTAAAGATGCTCAAGTTAAATCAAAATGATTAAACACTATAACTTATCATAATCACTGGCCCAGATGAATGCATTAAGTTGTTGACTTTGCAGCAATTCCTTGTCCTTGCAAGCTTTTGACAACAGTAGAAAGTATCCACTTCTTATAACATCTCATCTCAAGGTGGTTTTTCTACTGTCATTTAGTAGGAACTCTCAAAGTGTTAAGTCATCTGAAGTCAAAGGTCATCCCAGTAACTTGAAATATCATTACCTTCAAATTAGTTTTCCTTTGACTGATATTGATCCGTTTGATGATCACTGTGACCTTTAACTGCTACAAATGAGTTGTTTTTAATATGGGTGGAATAAAGTACTTAATACAGTTAAGGGGTCACAATCAAGATATCCACCTGTTGTATGACTGAAGTCCTCCCTAATTGTACCTGTTTCTGCCAACCTGTCTACTTAATGAATACCTCCAGCAATGCATAACTTGGACATGTGCACTTTTTTCCATGTCTGTATCCCTTAGAAAGATGGCTAAGATACCTGTTATCATTTACTCTTTTATTTTAAAAGTGCTAAATCAATTGCAGATCAGTGAATGATAAAGATGCTGGCGTAACTTTCATATTTTATTTATTTCCTGTAGTAGCTGGTGATTGACCTGAATGTGTTATTTTTCCTTTAATACCATCTGCTGGGCATTTAAAGGCATTACAACGTCCAGAATAGACTAGCCTAGAATAGAATACAATATGTTAGTCATTCTTATAAAAACATCATTAATCAGCCTCTGATCAGCTGTCAATAAAGTACCAAATAAGGACCAGTAAACGGCTCCTGTGAAATATTGCACACCCCCTTCCATTACACTGAGACAAAAAGAGAAAGGGAATCTCCGCAGATCAAAGTGGGAATCCCACTAATAAGAAAATAATCAAAGGTTTATTTATTTACTTTGATCTGGGCAGATTCACTTTCTCTTTTTGTCTCAGTGTAATGGAAGGGGGTGTGCAATATTTCACAGGAGCCAGTTACTGGTCCTTTGTTCTAAGTTTTTGGATGTTAATGGTACTTTATTGACAGCTGATCAGAGGCTACTTGATGATGTTTTTATAAGAATGACTTTTACATAAATAAACAAACCTTAGATAAATAAACCTTTGATTATTTTATGAGATATGCATTGCTGGACAAAAGGTCATTCATAACACACAGAGTGAAATATTTTAAATGTTACCTTTATGTTTGATGATTATGGCTCATTAAGATTATGGGGATGATTATGGTCCACGCGATGTTTTCTGATGTCGAAATTCAGCAGAACCATCTACCAGGAAATTTTAGAGCACTTCAAACTTCCTTTTGCTGACAGTCTTTATGGAGAAGTGGATTTTGTTTTCCAGAGCAGGACTTGGCTCCTGTCCTCACTGCCAAAGGTACCAGACACTGGTTCATTGACCTCGGTGTTACTATTCTTTATTGACCAGAGAACTGGCCTGACCTGAACCCCAAGAGAAACACTTGAAGATCGCAATTAAAGTGACCTCTCAGCAAAATCAGAGGCTGATCACCTCCATGTCACAAAGCACTGATGCAGTAATTCATGCAATAGAAAGCCCCCCCAAGTATTGAGTTCAAATACAAAATAATACACAGATACAGTTTGCTGGCATTCCTGTTTTAAATATGTTTTTGTGTTTTTTATTATTATTTTTATTTTATTATTTAATCTTTTTTTTCTGTCAAAAAACGTGACGTCATTGTCGATGTTAGCAAAATACGCTTTCTTTCTTTAACACATAAATCTGCTTTAAGTTGCGTCGCACCACAAGAGGGCGATCGAGGCTTTAGAATGAGTTTTGTCTAGTTTCCTGTTCTGGATCAAAGAACTTGTTTGGCAAGAATTTTTGCTGAATGAACTCGCGGTTTCTATATGTCTATACTTAGTTAGATACTGCAGAAAAGTATTATTATTGTTGGGGTTTTGTTTGTTTCCTTTTTATAGAAATTTTAAATATTGAATTGACTTCTAGAGCTGTTGCCTTGCAGCAAGAAGGTTCTGGGTTCGATTCCCAGCCCAGGGTCTTTCTGCACAGAGTTTGCATGTTCTCCCTGTGCATGCGTGGGTTCTCTCCGGGTTCTCCGGCTTCCTCCCATAGTCCAAAAACATGA
>CAEGAE010032272.1:0-14998 GCA_903067095.1 Girardinus metallicus | reverse complement strand
GCAGGGGAGCCAGACTAGCTCCAAGCCATTTAGACAAACCTGAAACCTGCAAAGATAAACGTAAAGCGAAACATAAAGCAGGTGAAGCAAATGGTAAATATCTGCTCAGATTATGAAAGAATTAGTTGCAAATATCCGTATGGGAAGATAACAGGAACATTTACCCTAAGATTATGACCTAAATCACCCGTTCTTTAGTAAAAATACATTTATATCAGTTCGAAAGATTGCAATTATAGCAACACAAAGAAATAGTGGACACCATCAAAATTTTTTTACATATTTCAGTAATAACTTGGTAAAACTGAAGCACATTTGGTTACAGAACCAAACTCTTCTACTAATGATATAACACATTATATTTCCAAAAACATAAATTTATCCCCCAAGTTATTTGTTTACATTATTAATCATGATTTAACTTAAGATGTATGTATGTATCATAATAATAATCCAAGATGAATCGGGTATTGTAAAACTGCCTGTTTTGTTTTGTACATACAAATTAGCAAAAATAAAACTAATCTAGATTCTGTGATTTAGCATAAAATATAAGCAAAAATATACATAAATATTACACAGGTATTTATTAATTACATTGTAAATAAAACCCCTTTTGAAAAATACAAAAATAAGTAATAAGTAGAAAATGAAAAACATTCAGAAAATATTTTAGAATTGTGAATATAAAAATATGTACAATAAATAACTTACAAAAAAGAGTTTAAATATTAATACATAACATACAGACTAAATTTAAAACATACGTATAAGAAATTAAATAGCTATATAAATGAGCAGATAAATAAATAAAGTTTAGTAGTATGAAATAATTTATGGTAGTTTAAGGCACAGTGTGACAGCTTACAGATTATTACTACCAGTGAAGCTGTGAATTTAAAAATGTGATGTTTCTGGTTGTTCACCTCACTGCCGGCAGCCAGAGCGAATCCTCCTCCCAGCAGCAGGATGATGTTCCAGGGCATCCTCTCATGGACCACCTGCCAGTTCAGCAGAGTTGGAGGTGCCTTAATCCTCTTACCTGTAACATGAAGAAAAATTTTAATATATACACTTAAGTGATTTGGATGACAAGAACTATGAAGGTCCAGGTAAAATCTCACCTGCCTCGGTGAAACCGTAGTTGCCACATGAGGGCAGCCGAGATGGGATGACAAAGAAGAGCATTGGCATAAAGATGGCCACTGTTCCATCTGACACAAACCTAAGGAAAAAATGCAAGTTACTGAAAGAGGTCTCAATAAAAATGTTTGAACTATAAAATGAAATAAAGATTTTAATAAAAGCTCTTCGTCAAGACTCTAATTTTTGCTATATAAAAAATATTTTTATAATTTATTTGTAACATATTTTTCATTATGTACAATGAAACCTGTACAGAAAACAGTATTTAGAGTCAAAATGAAATGTGCAGCAACATCAGAGCATGTGTATGGATGAAAGTTAATCTAAAATTGATTTATAAGCAGCCATTTTCTTAAAAATATTGAGCTTTCTCATGCATCAAGAAGGCTGACCATCTTTCGATAACTAATAGGTTATTTTTTATAATATGCTGAATTTAAATACTGACTGAATAAATAGAAAACTGTGGATTTCTCACATGAATAAACTTAGACATATTTATAAAATATATATTTTTTAAATGTAGATATATTCAAATCAAGTCAAATTTTATTTGTATAGCACATTTCAGCAGCAAGGCATTTCAAAGTGCTTTACATCATAACAAACACAAAACCACAAAGTCATGCAACATTGAATCAACAATCAAAAAGGAAGGAAGGAACATTAAAATTAACTTAAGTGCATTACTCAGCCCTCAAGTTTGCTTATTGGCACAATGTTTTTTTTTTTCATTATGTTATCATTTTTCTCCGTCATGAGCCTTCAGTATTTTTTTAATAAACTGACGCTACTCCGTCACGGAGCTCGACTGAATGAGCCCTATTAAGGTGAAAATTAATGAGTTTGTCGATATTTCAAAACAAAACCGCATAACGTGTAGCTTCTATTCCACACAGGACTCCATTTTGAACTGTCGCAATCTTTAACTGTGTATCAACAGCTCCGCTTATGGACGACCACCGGGCGCCCCCTGCTGGGTGGCGGCCAAACTATCACTAAAAGAAAGGTTGTAGCGGACGTCTTTAGATCTTCGATTTGAACTGAATTTAATCTAACGCATGGTTTAGAGATTGAACCAACATAAACAACAATCTAAGCTGATACTCTGTTAAGAAAAAAAGTACGGAATATTAACCTAAAGTCATAAAATGTAAAGTAAAGGGACTCACGAATCCTTCTTGTTGAAGAGAACTGTGGCCCAGCCGGGTATGAAGCCTGGCTCTCTGGTGAACCACAGTAGCACAAGCAAAATGAAGATGGTGAGGACTGCTCCTTCAGCAAACTTCATGCCACCCAGCTTCTTGTACTCCTCTCTCATCACTGCATACGCCTCTTTATCTCTGTCACTTTTCATGCCACAACCAAAAGACTTCTTCAGGCTGAGTGGATAAAAACAAGCAGAAAGGTCAGAGCCACACAGAGAGCATTTTGATAGCATTTCTGATTTTAAAAACAAGCTTTTAGATTTTAAGATGTTCAAAGTGGTCATTTTCCATAACAGTTCTCAACACAGGATTAACTAGAACAGCAGTAAAATATGTTCAATATCAACACATCAAATCAAAACAACACGCAGACGTGCTAATGTTAACTTACCACGCTAATGCTAGCTTAGCACTTTGTTATGAGTGGAAACATTACCTCTTGGAGGAAGGTGTGAGTATTGAAGATTCATGTTATTTGTAAAGTTAACTGTATTTATTTCGTACCAGATGACCCCCATTCCCTTATGACTGACGTGATCATTAGTCGTATCTGTCTTTAAACTGTGAGTAATTTGGCTGCTATTATATTTCTCTTCTGTTAAGTGCATCACTATCTTGGGGTTAGTACATTTTTAGTAAAAAGTAACCATAGCAGATGACTGGTAAGCTGTCAAAGCATACTGGTGACTGTGCCATGTGTAATTTGAACCTAAATTGACTAAATAAGCAGTTCTCATGGAAAAATAATGTTTGGATTTGATAGATCAACATTTTAACCATTGTGATCACCAAGCTGCTGGTTTGGTAATTGGTTCTCTGTAGAATTGGTTTTTGGTATCTGCTTTTTTAAAATTATTTTGCGATTGATCAAAGTTTCTGAGATGGTTTGAATAAGCTCTCTGTTTACTTTTCTGAAGTTAAGTTGGATCAGTCCAGTCCTCATTGGGACATCCTAATCACAGCCACAGTGTTAAGAATGCTGTGTTTCTGTGTTCACAGATCAGCACAATTGACTTTTGCTTTTCTTTTGTTCTGTTTCCTGTTATTTGTTTAGTCTTGGTCTTGTTGACTGTTCTTCCCACAGACCTTGTCCCAGAGTGTTTAGTATTTGATATTACTTTTGGGTTTTTCTTGAGTTCAGCTTTTGTTTAATCAGTAACAATTTAGGTACAACCAAAATACTTGAAACTGCTTCAATATATTTAATATCTCTGGTTGTCTTACTTGAAGCCAAGAAACATGAACTGAAGCCAGAGCCAGGATATTGCCAGCATGAGCACCATGTTAGGAAAAGCAAAGCCAAACCAGCTGGCAAAGTTGATCACATCCCCATTTCCAGGAAAGAGCCTTTGGAAGAAAAAATAGTGATTAGAAGAGCAGAAGCAGGAGAATAATATCAATACCTCTGAGCTTATATGATTGAGCTGATGTCTCACTTGTCTATTTGACCCTTGAGGATGAGGTTGGGAGTGGTGCCTGTCAGGGTAGCAGTGCCACCGATGCTCGCAGAGTAGCACACACTCAGGCTCATCCCTTTAGTCAGGAGGCTGTACTTTTCCTCCATAGCTTTCCTCCTGTTCTCCCTCGTGTACTCTGGAATCACTTCAGGCAAAACTATATTTCCACAAAGAATTAAAGAATTATTTTCTATAATATGTCCTTACAAACTACTGAGATTTTACTTACCTATTTCATTCTCCTGCTGCAGCTTTGTGTCTGTATTTTTCTCATCAGGGATTCCCTCCTTGATTTTTCTGCTCTCCATCTCAAACCCGAGGTTATCTTCTGCTGCGTTCTGGAGGTCTCGTTCTTCCGCCTGTGCCTCCGTCGCCTGCAGCTGCTGCAGCACAGCCTGAGCGATGGGCAGCATCATGGCTGTTGTGGCCGTGTTGCTGATCCACATGGACAGGAAGGCCGACACAATCATGAATCCCATCATCAACCTGTGATGGAAAGATGATTGTGATTGACATGAACTGCATAACATGACCCACTTTATTTGTTTATTTATATTCAATTTGATTAAAATATTGAAAAACAGTTGATAAAGAGTATGTATAGTTCAGAAAAAATATTATTTGGATTTTAATTTGTGCAGGTAATTCAACTAAAATTTTTAAACACAATGATTGGCATACTAAATGCATTTGATTTCTCAGTTTTGACAATTTTTGCTCATTGGCCAAAACCCAAAGTTAAGGGGAGATTTAGAGCAGAAATGTTGGCCTGATAAAAAATGTATTCCACAGTATCTTTTGTGAATACTTAGCCTGGGCAACTTTTGTTACGGTCAGTAAACTGTGTTTGTCCTTTTGCATATTTGGCAGAGTGGATAGGTGCCAAATCCTGCTGGAAATGAAATCAGCATCTCCATAAAGCTTGTCATTTGAGGGAAGAATGAAGTGCTCTAAAACAACATCATGGTAGATGAATATTCTGACTTTGGACTTGATAAAACACAGTGGACCAGACCTAGGCAATAACATAACACCCCAAATTATCACTGACTGTGGAAACTTTCCACTGGACCTCAGCAACTTGGATTGTGTCTCTTTCCACTCTTCCTCCAGACTCAGATACCTTGAAATGTAAAATGTGCTTTTGTCCAAAGACAATACCTTGGACCCTCTGACCAGCAGTCCAGTCTTTTTTTATCTTTAGTCCAGATAAGAGGCTTCTTGCAAGGTTGTGGGTCTTGAAGGACTGATTCCAGTTGCAATCCACACCTTGTGAATGCAATCATGCCTGCTGCCAATGCATATTCTTTGCACTGTATCTTTCTACACGACTTTCCATTGATATGCTTGATCCAGCACTCTCGGCACACACAGTTTCTTTAGCAACAACCTTTTGTAGCCTTTATGGTCGGCATATTTTCTGGACAGCTGTCAAGTCAGCAGACTTGACATAACATTTGTGTTTTTAAAATCAGTTTAATTGTAAATTAAAAATTTTCTAAAAACAATTTGGGGTTTTCATTAGCTTTAAATCATGATCACCTAATTAAAGAAATTAACTCTTGTTGGCATAAGACTCTACTTTGGGCATTTAATTACTGAAACATTTGGACGATGATTTGTTTTATCAAGATTCAGCTGCTGACTCTGTATCTGTGGCATCACAGGCTTTAAGCTCTTACAGGGCTGGACGAACACCAACCAGGAGAAGAACACGGAGAGCGATCCGTTTATGAAGGTTCCAGTGCTCCACTGCAATGGCCACCAAGAGACCGCCTATAAACAGCATGTTGGAGTCTTTCAAGTACTCGATACTGACCTGAAAAAAAGATAACAGGAATATTAATTCATGACAATAAAACTTGTCCAAAAGAAATTAAGATTAATCTGAGCACACTCATCCAAAACTTTTTGTGTAATTTTTAGAGATTTTTTCAGTTCCTTTTGTTACCAGTCTCCTTATCTTTGTGGCCAGACATATTAAAGTTGCCGAAGTGCCAATTCAGACTGAGCTTTTATCTTTACTGTTAGTGTTTTCAAGTGAGTCCATATCTCAAATGCACTAAACAGGAGACAGAACAACCCCTTATTGAAGCAGGTTTAAAACGAATATATCTTATCTTAAGCTAGCTGAGACATTCTTTGATGTTTAAGTTAACACTTTGTTTTTTCCTTTAATGTGGCACTTAGAATTGTTGTCTAATTACCAACAGATTTACTTTCATAAATGGAGAATTACAACTTTCACTATGATCCTCCATAGTCTGGAAAATATCATATTTTCCAGACTATGTCAATATTTTTCATACTTTGGATGGTCCTCCAAATTATAGACAGGTGCAACACGAGATTAATATGAATGACTCTTAAAGCAAAACCTTCTTGGTGTTATCACTTCATACAACACCTATCACCCTCACGTACCCCATATCCTCCTCACCGCTCCACCACATAGCATCCTTCAATGAACCTGCATGACGCCACACCAGACCAAAAATAGAGCTGAGTAGAAGCCAAGCAACCACAGCAGGCCCGTCCATCCAAACACCAGATCACAATCAATTCACCCTGCAACCTTACAAACAAGCATTATCATCACTGCAGCTTCAGCCCAGGGTTAACCAACACTAAGCCTAGCTCCAGGATCACTTCCTGACCAACTAAAATGTCAGAGACCCCACACCCAAAAAGGTGTAGAACCCCCCCAAAGTACAAGCTATAACCTCCGACATACCCACCCCAATGGAATGGAGCAGGAAACACCAGCAATCTCAGAAACCTCAGTCCACCCATCCATGAAACTACATTTGCACCCACGCCACTTAGGTACTCACCCCAATGCCTCAAGTCAAGCACAACTTGCTAGCCATAGCTGTGGTGCTCCAAGATGCACTGCACTGCCCCACCAGCCAGACCACAGCCTGGCACCAGGCCGGGGTCCAGCAGAACACAGAAAAACAGCAGAGAAAGGCAGTATACCAACGCCACACCCAATTATCCCGTCGCGAAAGCCTCTGGATACCCCTTTTGCCAATGCGAAGCCACACCCCAGTCATCCCCACACTGCCAACGGCCAGCCACACATGTTACAGTCGACCAACGGAGACCTCCCCAGACGTAGGATCAGTCACTGACACCAAAAATCCAAAAGATGATGTTTTCTTTAAAGTTTTATTGTTTGTACTGCTACACTGCTGACATTTTTCCATTTGACTTAACTAAATTGCATTGTACTGCATTTTGCATGATAAACAGTTGTTTCAAAACTTATGTTTCAGAGAAATGATCTGACGTAATCTGGGGTTGGGTAGAAAATGAAGTGAATAGCCTTTATGTGTTATAAATGTCAATAAAACAAACCTCAATGCAAAGTTATGAAATTATTGAAAATGGCCTTTTAAGATGGCAGAATTTCCCTTTGGAGCCCAATCTCAGTTAACTCTCCTGCAGGTGCAAGTATATTTCTACAAACAGATCAAGAAACATACCCACTTAAAAAAAAAACAAAATATTCTTTTTGATGGTTAGAATTTTACATAATGAAATATAAAAGTATAAATAGGAACTTTACATCTCCAGCCTTCATGATGCCCATCATTGGGAACAGGACGACAGGGAGAAGAGCGGTCACAGCCAGAGGCATGCACTCCGTGCACCAAAACAAAGCCATCAGGATGATCACATAGCCACATTTTGCTTCCTGTGAATACTGCACACACAAAAAATATAAACACAGGTTAGTCACAAATATGCTTACATAGCAACCAAATATTATGCATTTCCATACACTAAATCCAAACAAGTGGAGATTAAGTTCTTATATTTTAGCTCCAGAATTAAACTGATGATTCAAAAAGAAATTATACTTATTCACAGAAATGTGTTTATGTTCACGCAAATTTAAAATAGAGGTCTGAAGTCATCTCTATATCAGGATGAAGCACAGCTTCCCACCACCCCCTATTTTGGTCATCATTATCAGGAACATTCAAACTGAAGTAGCCAGTGAAAGTTACTAGAAATCCTCCAAACCATTTTCATCTTAGGATTATACTGCAGAGTTGTCTTTGCACCAGTCCTGAATTTTGGCATCAAGAGGTGAAAGACCTCTGGAGAACAAATTTGCAAAACTAAGACTCACAAAGAGCCTATTCTGCGTCAAGAACTGGATTAAATTTCGCAGGAAGTTGACGGATGAATAGATACCTGTTGTAGGGATGGAAATCTTTAAACTCATTTGTAAACAAAGGGAGAGACATTATGCTTCTTATTGCATGTAGACCATGCAGGGTTGTCCAAATGTTTTGTGACATGGGACAAAATTATTGAATTAAAATAACTCAAGGCCAAAAAAAATTGATTCTTACTCACTCAACAATAGACTAAACATGCAATACTTAAACAAATAAAGCAGTCAGATTTGTTGCTGGAAAATGATGTGTAAAATGTTCTAGATCCAAAACTTAAAAAGTAGTCCACAAGTTTGCCTTATTAAAAAATATTTTCCTGTAAAAATAGAACACGGTTTAATCAATCCTGATTAATAAAATCAGGATTTAAGTCACTCTTTCCTTGAAAATGCTTGCTGTTTGTAGCCAAGCTTATTAAATTAGTTAAAAGCAGATATGGGTGAAGCAAAGTTTGCTCTTGAAGAGAATGCAAAAAGCGAATTCTTCGCGTTGCAGCCAATCTTTTATTTGTTTGTGATCATTTTGTCCTAATTAAAGACAGAAAATCTTTAACTACATGTTTGTTTTTACTTTTTGTCTGTTCGAAATAAAGTACCAATCTATATCAATCTTTCTCAAACTGTAGTCCGCGGGCGCCCTCTAATGGTCTGCGAGGTACTGCATATAAACGGCCGTTTATTTTCCGTTACGTTAGCTCTAAGCGCGACGCTACAGTTAGCTTACTAAAGGATTGTGTTTATAAATAATAATGGATAAATGTCTTAAGACCGGGTCACTAAAAAGAAATCCCGAAGATACCAGTGGTTTCTTTGTTTCTTCTTTTATTGTTGAACGTTATTACTATACATAGCATTCCGCAGGGATGCAGATCTCGGTCTGCGGATGTGCTGAATGCAATATGGCGGTGACTAACTGCATCTTAACCCCTAAAATAAAATTATTTATGTTGGGTATTGCTGATTTCACTTTAGCTTTAATAACATAAAGCTACATAATTTTTAAAGTGTAATCAGTAATACGTTTATTACAAATTTATGTCGGATCATGATTTCTTGGTTAACGTCAAGTTGTCATTACAAAAACATTTTGAATAATGTCAACTTTGTATTAAAAGTGTCATGATTTACCGAATGACACTTTATGACAACAGTCATAAATATTCATGAAGACGTACTCATCTCCATGACAGGTGTTATGTCATGTTTATGACGGTGTCATGACAGTCTTATTCACAACCCATCAAATAAAGAGTTAGCGGATTTATTACAAGAACATAAAAATCAAACTCATCCGAACAAGCAACAGGATCAGATGTCTAGGATAGGCTCAATCCACGTTCTTGTGATTTCAGTAATGTTGACTGCAGATGAAAATAGGCCTCCAATAATAAATTATATAAAAAACTAAAATATTTAACATTTTCTGAAACTAATTAATGTTGTTTTCCTTTCTTAGACCTTCCATAAACTGATAAAATAAAAAGAAAGTTGTTACTTTTGGGTTGTAAAAGCTAAACAGGCAGGATTGCGTTGATGTAACTGTTAACCATTACAGACATTTTTTATTTTTGAAGAATTTTAGTCTATCACGCTGGTTTACATTTATCTAAAATTATACTTTTTCGGTCTTCTTTTCATTTGTATCAATCAAACAAATAATTGGAGAAGAAAACATGTTTCCTTCTGCAGCCATTTGAGATAATTAAGTAACTTTACAGGTAGACTGGAGACCCTTTGTTGTTGTTGAACATGTAAAATTTTCTTTCTATGTTTCTCCTATAATCTCTATAATTTATTTGCAAAGATTTGCCAAGAAATTTCATGAAAAATCAAACTCATTATGTAAAATTGGTACCAAACAGCTTTAGTGGTGCACTTCCTTTAACATTTTTCAAGCCATTTGGTGTGATTTCTGGAGGAATACAAACATCAGATTGAATGACAAGTTCACAGATTGACCAAACATGATTAATTCTCAGCTGACCACTATTTGTTCTCCTCTCAGTTTAGACATGTTGTCATCACCTGAATGTCTGACATCAACGCTTTGAGTAAGAACACAGTTAGATAAACGGGAAAACAGAGTGAGATAAAACAAAAATTTACTCTGATCTCAACAGTGAAGCTCGTTCTCACTCACGTCTGGGTGAACGCACAGAGGCAGAGGAAGAAAGGCGAGTGGCGTGACGACGATGATGATGTAGTTTCTGTGGTACCACATCCACTTTAACACATCTAACATGCTACCCATGATGATCTTAAAACTCTAACAAAAAGAAAACAGTGTTAGAAAGCTCTGCTAAAGCCTGGTAGGTGTGAAGCTGATCCAGACACACCGGTGTTGTGTGAGGAAGAGGAGGAGGAGGCCAGACAGGTGGGAAAACTTCAGCCAAGATCCAACAGTGGAGATGTGGAGAAAGCTGCTTTGGTTAAAAAAAAAAGAAAAACGAATGCAAGTTACTCTCTATGTATAAGTTAGCACATCAAACATTAACTCAACAACAAATTGTCCACAATCCAGGACAGAGAGGGAGATGAAGCTGCTGGTAAAGAGAGGGAGGCAGCTGTGCAGGAAGGGGGCGGCGCAGACAGATGGAGCCAATGATAGACAAACAATGGTCAGGTTTATCAGGTGAAGGATTCCAGCTCCATCATGTGTAACCAAAGGTCAGGGGGCGTGCATACAGTTAAGATGGAACATACTGACAGTCTGAAAGGTCTGCAAGAGTTCAGTTTTCATAACCTGAGGTGAGAAAACAGGCCAAGTTTTACTCCTGAATGTGTTATGCAAGATGTTTCAACTGGGAAACGCAAATTAAATCCTAATTAATAGTTTCAATTACTAATTTATTGACCATATGAATTGTCTTCATTACTTTTGTTGTGTTGTGTTAAAGTTTCTTTTTGCCTTGCTTTTAGTTTTCACACCAAATCTCTCGTTTCATATTAAATGTTATTGATAAAATAAATTCATGACCTAATGGATTTGTTTTCATCTAAACCAGTATTAAACAAAATGACAAAGGGGAAAATAGACTTGAATCTAAACTCTTTTACTTACTGACTAACATAATAAGCACCATCTAAATCGATAGTTTCATTACTGATAGTTCTGCATTCACAACATTTCAAACTTTTCATGTGGCTAGTATTTAAGGGGATATCATGTATTTTCCACATAAAAATGCTGTCTACATATTTTGTTTTTAAATATTTTCATAATGTGTAACATGCTAGTAGTAGCTTGTTCTTTTAAAGGTATAAGTATTTTAGTTTCTGTTCTGTTTCCAACAAAATTGGTGAGTTTACCTGTTACTGAACATAAAATTAAGAATCAAATTTATATTTTGTTCCAATAGGACTGCAGTTTTAAACTCTTATCTGTTTAAAAGGGGATATAAGCAACAATTTTAACTTGGCATCAACTTTAAAGATTGAGCTTTTTATTCTCTTCAAAGCAAATACATTTCTTTAGAGGAACCCAATGCTTATGATCTGTAGTTTTAGAGTGCATGTATTGCAATACCAGCTCATGAACCTGCCAAGTTTTTACATAAGAGTTTTATTCTTAAACTTTCAGAAAAAAAAATATTTTTATTTTTACAAGTTCTTTCCCCTATTTGCAAACATCTATAGATAGTCTTGTCTCAAATACAGAGACAAAGGGCCAGAAAGTGGTAAAGAAATGGCCGATTCTGAATATGAAAACAAAATTTAACAGCTGTGAAATAATAAAAAAATAAAAAAATTCCCTCATAAGTTTTTGTGTGTTTTATAAATTACTTATTCTTGCACTTTATATGTGAGATAAGAGATCACATGATCCACAACTATCAACCAAAACAGATTTCATCAGCTGAAAGATTCAGGTACAGTTTTATGTTTTGTAACGAACATCAACAAAACAGAACAAACAGAAAGTAATTTCTTGTTACTCAACTTGTAGCGATATATATATTAAAGTTTTTAAAACATTTGTCAGAGTTGCCGTCTTGGAATAAAAACCTAAACCTTGTGTTTGTTTTGCAAAATGCAGTTATTTTGCATTCTTACTACAAGTGGTAGTATAGTAAAGCAAGAAAAGAGTAAAGAAATCAAAGAATATGGTTTTATTATGATACTATCACTACTATAATACATTCATTTTAAAAACCAAATAGTTTTTTTTTATGAGTGAATATTCCTCAGGATATCGCGTACATAAAAACTTTAAAAGTTTGATCATTGACTAAAGCCAGCTCCTTTTTCATCGACAGTCAGGCAGCTAACTTTCTTAGTGATTAATATCTATCATAAAAACAGGAATACTTATAAACAAATTGATAATTAGATTGCCATATAGTGTGTAGGTTGGACCAACAGCAGTTCTGACAGCTTAAATGTTTTTGTGCCATGTGAGATTCAGCAGTTCTGTATTTTCTCTGCTTTGTTCCTTTGAGAAATGGGAGAAATGGCAGCAGTCCAAGTATTACTTAATGTCAGATTTTACAGACAACCAAAGTCCACATGCAATCCTAATTTAATCGCTGTACGCCATTTAAGAGCATTAAATCATTCTGACTTTGTTTTTTAAAGGGCAGGGAGGATGGTGTTCTGGGTCAGAATATCTGAAAATATATAATGTAACTGCAAACTCACTGTCACTGCAAAGTTTTAATGCTGGTAAATGGGAGTAACAAATGTCCGTGAATGAACGCTTGGCGTCATCTTTCTGTCGACACTTTCTGCATCTTTCCATGGCGCCAGAGCTATTAATTTAACATTTTAAGAAAAATATAGCTGAAAATATTTACAGCTAATTCTATATATAGATTAAAAGTCTTTATCAGTGATAGTGTGACTAAATCTGGCAGAAAAAACCTCTGTGTTTGCTTTTGGTTGTTTATTTATTCCAGAGATCAATAAACTGGAAAGTCTGATGCAGTTACGCAATGTTTAAAGGAAAAGTGGCCATTTTTTCAAACTACAGATGCACTGTAAGTTGTTGGTTTACATAAGAAAACATACAATTAACCTAATAAAAACAATAAAGGGGGAAAAATAAAATTACAGAGATGTAAAATTGTGGTATAGCCTGTTTTTATGACAGTTTTTTTTTTTTTTTTGGTTTAAAATTCGACACAACACATTTTCAACAAATTCTTTATATCTTAGCAAAAATAAAAAGAAAGCTGGGATTTTGTTTGGATCCACAAGACACTTGTCCATAACAATAAATGGTTTGATTAATTCATTAAAGGGTTGATAAATTTTTCAACATTTTGTTAATCAATAAAACATGTTTTGTGTTTGTCTATGACATCCCATGAAATATAAAAACATAAAATCCCAATAAAAATATTGAAGTTTGTGATTTTATGTGATGAAATACTTTTATTACAGTTCCTCAAATGACCAGCAGGGGTCGCTTCTAACACTAACAAAACTTTGCCCGTTTGTAACAAAATACATTTTCACATTTATTTGTGAAACTCTTTACAATGTTCTTATTTTTTTGTATTAAATACATACTGATTAAATAAAATAACAAATAACTAAAGTTGGTTTATTTTGGATCCACATTTAGCTGCAGCAACATAGCTGCTATTTTTACAGCTCAAACAAAACATTTGTACAAATTAAAACAAATAAAAGAAATGACAGAAAAAATGTCATTTGAATTAACTCTGGTGTCATATTCAGTTCACATCATGAAACTTATGTTGTTAGTAGTTCTCTTAAGTATCGTTTTATCTGTCCTTTAAAATTGTTACTATAATTAAATAACAGAGTATATTATAGACATATTTTTCTGTATGTTACATCATGAAGAAATAAAAACAGATTTAATAATGAACCTAACAGTTAAGCAAGATATAAATATGTTGAGAATACTGTAGTGAATAAAGTTTGCTTATAACATGTGTATAGCAAAATATGTACACAATATAATTATACATTAGTCTCTTTTCTAAACCTTTAGATATATAAATCTGAAGAAAGTTGTTTTTCTTTCTCTTTTTAGTCATCTTAGGGGAATAAAGATCCTGACAAGTTGACATTAATTTTATTTAATCAAAGTTTAATTCATAAAGCGTTTTAACATCAACCACAGCTGAAACAAAGTGACATCAGTAATAAATAAGAGAAAAGAAAGCAAGAAGATGTATCTAAAGCATCAAAACTTATCCACATAAGATAGTCACCAGACACAGACACACACCTACAGTTTTTGTTCAAGTTTATAAGTTTTATATTGAAAGAAATTGATTTAGAAACACTTTCTTTTGCCTGATTTTGTTATTTTATGTCACTTACATTAACTGTTATCACTTTTGTCTTTAAAGTACAAAAATGTACACTTAATTTAATACTTTGGTCCGTCTAATTATCCATTTTCTACCACCTTTCCCTACTGGGGATGTGAGGGATGCTGGTGCCGATCTCCAGCTAACGTACTGGGCGAGAGGCGGGGTCACCCTGGACAGTCTGTCCGTCTAATTACGTAATTTTTGAATATGAAATGATTGATAATTTGATCAGTTACTCAGTACTCGAGTAGACTTTTTACCAGATACATTTTTATTCTTACATGGGTAATTTTTTGGACTTACGTATAATTTTTGGGTTCAACCAGACTTCACCTGATGATGTTCTGCTTTAGCAGATCTATAGACTCCTGTTATTGTGGCTCAGGGTGTACTGTGGGTGTTATTGGCCCACTGAGGAAACGTGCCCATGTCAAACATGGCGTATCCCCAGGTGTTGATGCCCAAATTTATGCAGAGGATCCCAATGATGTTCAGCATGAATCCGGCTCTCACCTGAAGAAGCAAAGAACCATATTCTAGTGAATCTTTCACTCTTGGTTCACAATTTTCTATTTAAATTAACCACATGGTTGTGTATTGGTGTGATTAGGTCTCACCATGTCAAAGATTCTGAGGTTTCCAAAAGAGAAGGCGATGGCGTTGGGTGGCGTGGCAACAGGCAGCATGAAAGCAAGAGAGGCAGCGATG